>NW_010584819.1:590156-622004 GCF_000705375.1 Tinamus guttatus | reverse complement strand
TGCAAGTCAGTCTCAGTTCGTTGTTGTATCTGGTGAAGGCAGGAGGTGACACCTTCTTAATTTTTGTGGCTGATGCCTTCTTTGCAGATAATTGCTGCATAGTTAGGTCTTTCGAAATACTTGCTGTTGATCTAAGAGAAACAGAAATATGAAAATACTGGTTAAATAGTTGTGAACAGCGTGTGGAATTGGAGGAGGGGGGAAGATACGATTATCCTCTCTTAGGCTTTCTCCCCCGCTCCTGAATAAGAAAGTGCTGTCGGGGCTGCAGGAGCAAAACTACTGCTGTTTCTAAGCTGCACTTACGTACGCAGCTGCCATAACCCCTGCTGCCCATAATGATCCTTTTTATCGGGCACAATGCACTGCATGATTGTTGCTGAAAAGCTTCCATCAGCACCCCTGGGCAACTGGGGAGGAAGCAGGGAGGATGTGCAACAGGTCAGAGATGGCACTAGGACTGCAAATGCCAATCTGTGCAGAAAATGACGGTTTCATTCACAGAATAGATTACGTGTATACAAAAGATCTAGAATGCAGCCTATGTTGCTAGTAGGGTGGAAAGATAACTGGCCTTCTGAAAGGGAGCATCTCTTTGATACCAGATTTTGTTTCCATATATTCCATATACATCTCAAGTTCTACATATTTTGAAAATTTGTGGAGGACTCAGTCTCCTGCTCATTTAACCTTTGACAGACTTTTGTAAGTGTTTTTGTCAAATGAGATTTATTTAAATGCTTTTAAGACATTTTTAAAATTTTGTCAGTAGCAAATACCTCAGAAGTGACGGGCTTAAGACACTGTGTAACATGAATTTAAACACCTCAAACTAGGAGCTGACTTTCTTCCGATATATCTGAGGGTGATGATGGAGACTTTCAAAGACCTCCAACAATAGTGTTATGTATTCTTCACATATATTTTCTCTCATGATACGATCACACAGGCTTTTTTACATGTCATAAAACCTGTGCACAAGAGGGCCAAGCATTGACAACACAAGTTCAGCTAACACTTTTCAGTGTTTGATTTTCAAACATGGCCTTTCAATGTAGATACCACTTTAAAAATAAAATTTCCTGGTGAAGATATTAGACAAGAAATGTCATGAGTGCATTGCCTCACACTATGAAATAACGTATGGATTCTAATCCTAGCATTGCCACCAGATCTGTAAGAACTTTTTCAGATCAATAAATCTAAATCCATCTTTTTTTTTTTTGTCTAGCATAAGAAACCTGATATCATTTTAAATGCTCTAGATTTTTAAAGTGTTTCTGGATGAAAATGTAATGCAAGCACTTTAGCTTTCGCATTCCAGTATGATCTGCTTAACAGGATTCACTGAGGAATCCAATAAGGTAACATTCTTTTTTTAAAGATCCTGAGGATGTATGGTTTCCTTTCAGAAAGGAAAGAAATGACGAAATGAGATTCACTTAGTGTCTTTCCTTCATCCTGCCAGTCTTTGCATATGGGAACATTGATATTTTGCCATTTCCATATCTTGTTACAGTCTTTGCCAACTGGGTGAATTGCCAGCATTTTAATGTTTTGTATATACTTTAAATTATACTAGAGGTGTGCCAGTCAAACTGTAAATGTTTAATCTGCTGTGTTTCAGAGGTTTTATTGGGTACTCTACCCTGGTCCTATTTACACGATTCTGAGAAAATAGAGAGGAAGGTGGTGTTCTGGATTCTGTTCTGTTTTTAAGCTGGCCAGATTTAAATGAATACCTTGTTACAGAGATGAAGCTGTCCAAAAACTGTCTGCTCTTCTGCTTCTCTATCCCAGGGATAAAGGGAATAAATGTGAGGTGAGGAGTCCCAAGGAAGAGTCATCATGCTTGTTAGTGGCCGTCTGAAGAAGGGTTACTGGGGAAAGAGGTAAGGTAATGGGAGCTAACAAAGTCAGCAATGTATTCTGGAACTGAATTTTTTTTTTTGTGTTTGTGAAAGAAATGGAGAAAGAGCAAAGTTAAAAAATTATGGGAGAGTGATAACCGTGTGAAAGGAGGGAAGAGGACATATCTTCTTCCTTTCATCCTTGCAACTAGTTTCATTTGGATGGTTGTTTCAGCCATTTTTGCTACTGGCCTCTCCTTTTTTTACCTCTTTCTCCTTAAAGTTCCCCCTGAAAAAAAATCAGAAAAGGAGTAGAGGGGAAAAAGCAATAGAGTACTTTTTTTTTTTTTTTTTTTCTCTCCTCTCTCTCTCTTTTTCATTGACTCCAGGAACTTCTAGATTGCTTCCCTTTTCACATACTGTGAAATGCTCAGTAATGCTTTTGAATTGCCCACCTGCCTGTTTTTCTGCTGGTGTCAGTATTTGCAAAGAGATGAAGAAAGCTGAGAAGGGAGAGGATGTGTCCGAATAGTTTGCTTTCTGTCTTTAATTCAGTATGCTTCTTGTATGTGCAAGTACGTTTTATGTAAATTGGAATATGTCACGGGAAGAAGTTGGCAGGTGCAACTTAAATGCACAGCAACTGGTTTGATCATCAGAGCATTTTAATGTTAGAATTTGTATGCCATGTATGAAATATTTCTGAACCTGTGCCTTGGCTTATTATTATTAATTTTTTTTTACACTGTGCATTCTCATTCACTTTTTAATCTTGTGCTTTTTTTTATTTAATCAGTGTAAACTGAGTTGAAAATGCTATTGCCTCTGAATACTTAGCATATCAGGCTTAGCTGAAGCAAAAGACTGCAAAAGACATAATGTGATAGAGTGTGTAATTGAAGTGTTTCTCTTTAATCTTGGCCATAAAGAGTGTCTTTGTAAGGTAAAGGTAAACTTCAAAACATAAGCAAATAGAAAATACAGTTTAATTATAGTATTTGGTAAGAAAATGATTTCTCACTTACAAAATGAATAAACAAAGCCAGCAAGTCAGGAAAAATTATTTTTCGTTTATGTCCCTATTTCTGCTGTTTTCCTTCTGTGAATCTGCGTATGATTGTGCTGTGGCAATGCCCTACTTTAGCAGTCGGTTGATTTTTTTTTTTTCTTTCACATCTTTGATTACACCACCATAAAAATGAAAGGAGCTTCATCAGATTTTACTTTTGGTCTAGGGACTTCTCCCAGCTTTCAAGCCCAAATGAATATTTAAGCAACTCATAATGCAACAGTTGTTATTCTGAGGGAAAAGTAAAAAGCAATACACTACTGAACATAACAGTAGTCTGATGAAAAGGTAACAGCACCTCTGCAGAATAGAATAAAATCAAATCCTAATTGTTTTGGTCAATTTGACTTGCCAGAAACTCATGCTTTAATCTCTGCATAAATTAAAAGCCTTTTCTCTGTTCATATTCCTATGGGGTTGCTTTCTTTGGCTTCTGTCTATTTAATTCAGCTCAGCTAGTGAGCGTTTTTGGATAATGCCATGATATTTCCATTAAGGAATACAAAGTTGGTGAGAAGAAAGGTGTCAAGCTTCTGTTATTCAATGGGGATGGGTTGTAGTGATAAGCCTTTGGTCCAGCTGATTCCTCAATCCCTAGAAAGGATGTTAGTGAATAAACTGAGGTGCAAGATGCAAGGGCAAAGCTATTTGCCCAGTGTATCTGCGTCAGGGTAAAATAGACTTCAGAGTACAGCATGTGAAGGAATTGGCCTTTAGTGCTTGTGGCTGAAGGGTATGCCAGATATGGGGAAGGAGCTGGGCACAGGAGAGGAAGCCGACATTATTATATTATATATTTCTTTCTGTAAGAATGTCAGGTGATGGAATGAACATTGGTTCATCAAGTAACAGCTGCTGTCTTAGTTTGCTCTTGGTTCAGGACATGCTTTCCGCTTTTTTTTTCCAGCCATAATACACATACTCTGCAGAAGGGCCACTAGTCTTGCCCCTATTTTGCCATGAGTAAAGAACTGAGATTTTGTTTTTCTCTCTACTATGTGAAAGATATACGAGGGTGAGAAGAAACTGCAAATCAGAGAAGATGGCGATAGCCACCATTTCCAAACAACAGAGTATCATTGAAATAAATGAAAAAACAAACAAACTCTCTCAAACTTATATAGAACAGTGTATCTGAAATTAGTACTTTCAGGTACAGGCCAGAAGAAATAATGTACAACTCTAGTCTGAAGTGCACATTCATTAATGGTCTTATTCAGTCTAAAGGATGCAAAGAGCTGAGTACTTTAAAAATGGTTATTTTTGAAAGCATTTGTAACCACTTTTTGAAAAGCCCTGCTGAATACATGTCTAGGCACCCCAGAGTTCACACAAATCCTGCTATTTATCAATCCATTTTGATGACCTTGAGATGCTATCATCCTGATGACAGTCAGCTATATTCTTAGGGGAGCAGGGAGGGAAGAGCTGGAGGGGAAGCAGTGGAAAATACATAAGTAAGAAGAAAAAAATAAGAAAAATGTTCTTTTCTGGAGAGCCTGAGTTATGAGATTAGATTATAGCTAGCAGAATCAAGGGCACATAGGCATGGCACATGATGATTATGATTTATGAGAGCATTATAAAGGAAGAAAATCAATATATATTCTAAAAGTTCTGTTTTGCTCAGATTAATCTAACCCCCTCCTTGGGTTCAGAATGACAGAGGAAAGCTGTGTTGATAAGAACTTTTCCTGCCCCTCCCCAGCAATAGTTGCAATAAGTGTTCGTGTACAAATCCAGCTTTAGAAAATGAAACCTTTGTAGCTTTTCATTTTTAAAAATAATAGCCAGTAGCTGCAATTTACAATAAATATCTTGCATTTAAGGTCAAATGTGACTTTAGATAGGCATCTGCTACAAATAAACAAAGGGATAATGTAGCCTGTGAAGATTCTATTACCAGGATACAAAATCAAAAGATTAATCTTTCCATAAAAATATATATATATTTTCTTCATCAGCTGTTTCTGGCAGTTATTTTCTTTGTTCTGAAGAATTTAGTAAAGTTGTGTCTTTAGCTGAAGACCTATACTCTTGTTACATGCGTAATTTAGCATATCACAGATCTAATCAGATGTTCTTAGCCATTCCAGCAGCCCGAGGGAGGTGATCCTGCCCCTGTACTCAGCCCTGGTGAGGCCGCATCTGGAGTATTGTGTCCAGTTCTGGGCTCCACAGTACAAGAGGGATGTGGAGCTGCTGGAGAGAGTCCAGCGCAGGGCCACAAGGATGATCAGGGGCCTGGAACATCTGCCCTATGAGGAGAGGCTGAGGGAGCTGGGCCTGTTCAGCCTGGAGAAGAGAAGGCTGAGAGGGGATCTAATCAGTGTCTAGAAGCACCTCAAGGGAGGCAGTGAGGAGGATGGTGCTGGCCTCTTTTCACTGGTGGCCACTGACAGAACTAGAGGAAACGGCCACAAACTGAAGCACCAAAAGTTCCACAGGAACTTAAGGAAAAACTTCTTGACAGTGAGGGTGACAGAGCCCTGGAACAGGCTGCCCAGAGAGGTTGTGGAGTCTCCTTCTCTGGAGATCTTCAAAACCCGCTTGGACGCAGTCCTGTGCCACGTGCTCTAGGTGACCCTGCGTGTGCAGGGGGGTTGGACTGGATGACCTCTAGAGGTGCCTTCCAACCTTAAGCATTCTATGATTCTATGATATGTGTTGTATTTTTTTGTCTAGTGAATGCTGTGCCTTGGTTCAGTATGCTTTGCTCTTGATTTGTCTGAAAATATTTCTTATCTTTCCTGCTTTTAAATGTGTATATGTACAGTCATTTTTCTAATATCAAAATTAATATTTCTAGGTACTATGCAAAAGAAAAATCACAGTAATAAGATGAACGTATTTGATGTCATATAGCCAAATGCTTGTCCTATAAACATCATTCAAATGAACAGTCATTTTGTAGGGTTTGTTCTTAGAGGGCTAGCTTCTAGATATTTGAAGTTTTTTTAAAAAAATATGAGTGTATTTTTTAAGGCAGATATCATTTAATGAGAGCATCCAATGAGCAAGTAAATAATGGCAAAAGTTACTCATAAGTCCCCCAAATAATGATTGTATTACAGGGTTTTCTATCCATGTGGAATAAAACTTTCTATACTTCTTTATTTGGTTATGAGGCTTCACATTTGTACATCCCTGCAGTGTCTTTTCAATGTCCCTAAAATTGACTCAAACTCTTCAGAATGCTTGTAGGTATAATTATAGAAGCTGCAATTGTGCACAAAGGAATATTAACAGAAGTATAAGATAATCTTATTTTTTTTTTTTTTGCTATGGGAAGGATCATTTTGGTATGTTTGTATTTAGAATGCAAGCATTTAAAGATTTGCTTTTAATGGTACCTACAAATGGTACTAAAACTTGTGTTAGAAGAATTATTAGTAATGTATAATACCCTATAAGCTAAGATCTGGGGAAGCTGTCATTAAAAACAAGTGCTTTGTAGGTATTAGTGAGGGATGCCTCATAACATTTTTGCAGGACAGAGCAGTATCAATCTATTTTTTCATCTCGTTTGTTTTCTTGGTATGGGCTCTGTCTGATGGATACAGGGACAACACATGGAATAGAATTAGTGGGTCTGTATTGCCAATGCAACCTTAGAAGGATGTGATAAGTAGTGAGAGTTTTTGCTTTTGATTATAAAAGTGATCCAGATCCTACCTCTTAAAACTGAATCTCACTTCTTTTCATTTAATTAAATCATCTCCTGAAAGCACATGTATATCTTGCAATTAAACTTCCCAAGTGTGCTAGGGCAGGGTAAAGTTGAAAGATACGTGTTAAACAGTAATATAATTAAGGTGAGAAGAAAGGACACCTTATGGCATAATGCATCTCCAGACAAAGGCTGTAGCTATTAGAAGGTGCCTGGAAGCAAAAGAAGTGCAGGAGGCTCTCATATTTCACAATAAGTGTGCGGCCAAATTCACAGTGTGCTAGAATCCAAGCAAAGCTGACAACCAGTAGAGGCTAACCACAAATGTATAGCTTTCTTTAAGTTATTTCAGAATAGACGCATAGATGCTGTATAAGTGAGCATGGAAGATAAATCTCAACCCCAATGAATAACAAATATTTTGAGTCTAGTATGATTCATGAACAGCTGGATCAGTGTGTGTGGTGGGTTTTTTTTTTTCTTTTTTTTCTTTTTTTTTTTTCTTTTTCCTTTCAACGCTGAACAGCAGGCAATTCCAGTGTCTCAGGCCATGGCCATTTTCTAGGAGATACTTTCATGGTCGTCTTCAACAAACATTGGTGTATTTATTCTCAAAAGGCAAGCAGGCAGAGAAAGATATATCAAAGTATGAAAAGAGGTAAATATTTTGGAAAATAATTAAATAAGCTCTTTTTTCTGATGTTACATCTCCTTTCAAAAGTTCAGCCCCTGATGGTGCCACTACTTTAGTCATGAACAGAAACAGTAATCCTTTTTTTAGGTGGAAATAAGGAACAGAGATTTACTTAATATATGCATGGCCAAGTTTTTAATCCTTCAAGCCAAGTTCATTTTTAATTCTTTCATGTATGTTATTATGTAACATTTACTATTTTTCACAATTTCTGATGCATGTAAAGTTTAATTTTAAGACTGTGTATATGAAACTCTTAGCACTGTGGAAGAAATAGAAACTGTATTCTGTCACTGAATGTGTCATTGCATCTCTTCAAATTTATCATTCTTAAAGGATATAATCATTGTGAAAGAGCAATTCGTGTGTAATGTAAAGAGCTCTTTTCAACTCTAGCATAGAGAAAGATCAATCCTGTGGGGACATGCTTCAACATTTCCATATATTTGAGACTGACAAATTGAAAAATCTCTGGCAATTTTTGAACGCTTTTGTCAGATAAGGAGAAATGATTGAAATCGCCTGTTACACAACCTTCAAGATCAAATAGTGACATGCTCAGAGTGTATTTTGTTGTCTCACACTGTAGATGAGCTCCACGATTATATTAAAGGAACTATCTCTTCTGATTTTGTATTAATATTTTAATAGTGTTTCTCCTTTAATACTAATGCTTTAATATTAACAATTAAAAATGATTAAATATTTTCAAATTTCAGATCGTTTCATAGTAATACACATTTTAGGTTTTCAAATACTGCTAAGTCAGTTTCACTGATAAATCAAAAATAATCCACCAAACAAGTGAATATTCTGTTTTCAGATGTGGAATACCAAGAGTGTTTCCATTGGATAGATCATGTGACCAGATAAAAGCATTCCTTTTTCAGCTTCAATCCTGTCCCATTACAGCCATGGGAAACTACCTCTAAAGAGCAATTTCCTGAAAATTATCGGTGTCAAATCTGACTATGGATATTTCTTTCATTCAGCTGTCCATGTCCTTTCGAACGCACAAAGCAACTGACAACTTAACACAAAGACTTCATTACTGAAATACTAATTATTAGCTGGAGAAACTTAGGAAGAATGCTAAATAGGCTATGATTTACATTTTTAGCCCTTCCAGGCCTCTCATTCCTAAGAGAGTTTATTTGGAATATAAATGAAAGTAAATAAGCTTAACTACAAAGTGTCCTGCTGTCAAACTTGTCTTCTTTTAGTCTTGAAACTAATATTTTTAAAGACAGCTGATAATACAATACAAAATTTGCAATTGCTTGAATCCTCTGTCACATTTGTCATTGAACTTTGTTGGACGTTCGTTTAGGTAAATCTTGGGGAATGTATAAAGAAATTTCCTTTGGGAGCAAACTACCAAGCCCAGTAAAGAGAAGACATTAGTAAACCTGTAGCTCTGTATTTTATAAAGCATTACTATTTTACTTCTTGTAGTAATCCTTTGTTTTGTTTGTGCTTTGTGTTGTTTTCTTTCTTTGATTCTCTCTACTGTACATTGAGACAACCTGATAGAAAACACTGTGTACCTTAATTTTTCAGTACTGGTTTGTATAAATTGTGTGCTGAATATTTAAGTTGCTGCAACACTGAGGGCAGTCAAAGACATAATAAAAAGTCCGTCACGTATGTTACGTTACTCAGCTATTACAGAAGTTGTCCAACATTTTGAATGCTTGCAATGCTTGCAACTGTTGCTGGATTAATAAGGCTTAGGTACAGCAGCATATTTTGCCATAGAAAGACAGTTATTAATCAGAAGAAGTCCGTAGCAGGTGAAGCAGAGGTGGCATTCCAGTTTCTTTAATTGTAATAGGATAAAAGAGCCTACTTGTGAGATCAGTCCTTTGTTTGATCTTATGCTATAAATTTGTTTCTGTCATGAGTATGCTTTTTGTTATCAAGGTAGCTGTTTAAATGAAACTTGGATTGATATTACGTACTCATTTCAAAGGAGCTTGGGATGTGGTGAGAAGGAGATATTGACAAAGGCATTCTCTTTTTGATTGAATACAAGCTCTGCTGAGATGAGTTTTGAGTGGCCACTACCACATTGTACCTGGAACTGAACTAGGGGCAAAAGTTCCTTCTTTTTGCCTTGTTTAAGCAATCTCTTCTCTGAATGCTCATAATTAAAAAGCAAGTTGATTTAAACAGTGCATGCAAAAAAGGAAGATTGCTGATTGACATAAACAAAAATTTGGAAAAGCTTCTGTATATATAAAACCAGTTTATTAATTCTGGCCAAAGTTTCTATCCCTCTGCATGTAAGAAAAAGCCAATGGAAAATGGGAAAGGCCTTTTAAAAATAATTGTAAATTTTCAGAAACTTTAGTATGCATTGCTACATTATCTGGATTGCAAGGGTACTGCAGAATAAAGGAAATGCTGGAAGGAATAAAAGCAAAGAAAATAAATAAGTCTGCTTCACTGAATCTGCGTTTGGATACCAAAGATGATGACTCCATTTGCTGATTAAATATCAGTATTGTTGATGTGGCAGGGATCTGGAGTTAATGACCATACTGAAGCTCATTATGACTTTTCATTACTACTTATTAAATGGGAATATAACTTTTTTTAATCCTTTGTATTTACAGAAGTGCAGCATAACTTTCCAGATGCAGTGGGAGAAAAATGGAAGCAGAATCCTGAGCTTCTGGCTTATACCCACCAGTCATCTTGCACTGTTTTTTTCCAGTGTTGCGTTATTGGAGAGGTTGTCCTTGAGGAGGAAAGTTACATTGTTCCTGGTGAGTTAGCACATAAGTTAAAAATCATATTACACTTCCCAAATGAGCAGATGACATTGCTGAGGTTCTAGCCAACATTAATTTTATGAATAAAGCAAGTAGTGACAGATTGTGTATGAGCCATTGCAGAGTGTTCTGTGCTATGACAGTTGCTTTTATTACCCTAATTATTGCACTGCCAGGTATAAAAGGTATTATATATGCATATGCACTGAACACTTATATTTTATGCTGTGAGCACATGCTTCTGATGATCATACTTGCACTCGATGAAACGGTCGTATTTTCTTCCTTGTTTTCCTCTGTGGCGTGTATGGAGCTTAAATAAGATATTCTCTTCTGCTATTCATGTGATACTTTAGCTTAAAAATGCTGCGAACCACAAAGATAGTGCTAAGTTATGCAAGATTTTGTGTGAGTTTTGAAAGCCATGGTTATGCTGGCCAGATATATGCTGTCAAGGTTAGTTAAACCAAATCTTCTAGCCTGTTGTATGAGAAGCCACATACATGAGCCCTTCTCATATACAGAAGGATTGTATTGCTAGTGGGCAGTGTGGAAAGTGGCAACACGGTGGAAAATGGCCATCAGGGGAAAGGGTTTCTGTAATAGAGCCCCAGGAAGTGTCAGGAAAGAGCCATGAAGTCTCCCCTCACACAGAGACAGGGGAAGAATCGTCAGCCACTGTAGGGTCCGTGCCGCCACATGCTGTTCCAGTTGACAACATACACCAATAAATTTGTATGTGTGTACCTATAATGGCTAATTTCTGCCTCATGAAAGATACTGCACGCCTTCAAATGTTCAGTAAACAGCTTCTGTGTGTTAGCTTCTTAAGGCATTGAGAGGAAACAGGCATTTTACTGAGTTAAATAACTGAAAACTCATTTTGGAACTCAAAATGAGTTTTTTTTCCCAAGGAAAAAAAAAAAAAAAAAAGAATGAGCAATATTTCTTCTAGATTGCAATTGTTTTAATATTTATTTAGCTTTTCTCCTCCCAGTCCCTTTTGTTGTCTCCCTTAGAGACTTGTTAATGGCAAAATACACAGTGGCAGATGAATTTGGGCAAAATTCTCTTCTAGTTTTTCTTTGCCAATATCTGTGGAACTTCTTATTTTATTTTCCAAGAGAATTTGGCAGAACTAGGATTACTTTAAAAACAAAAAATAATTAGTCTCTATAGCTAAGGGGATTGCATAATTTAGCAAAGAATCACATAACATTGCGCTTCATCCATAAAAAAAGTATGTGTTTTAAAGCTGATGTGTAGTTTCCCAAGAAGCCTTCCAGGTTTGTTTTGCTAGGTATACAAGACCTAAAATTTTAAAATAAACTCAGATGAATCTGGTTTTATCATGGTTACTATATCTGTAAAAAACAGATCAGGCTTCAGGACCTCTGTCTTCTTGTCTGCTTATGGTATGAAATATAGAATGGAGTTGAAAGTGGGACAGTAATAATACAACTCTGATTTTACAGAAAAAAAAATCCCCTTTATATAGCTCTTACACTAATTGTATATATATACAAAATGCACAACAGCAACAGTTTTAAATAATGGAAATGGAAAATATGGTGATATCTGTTATCAGTAGAAAATTGGATCAGATAGCCTATTCATGCTGTCCTCTCTCTATGCTGAGAAATGAAATTATTTACATTCTTCAGGGGGAATTTTACTTGATTGAAGGAAAGTATTATTTTGTGTAAGAGAATATCTCATATGAATATCTTCATATGAGTATGAATATAAGTTACACATATATATTCATTTTTTAAGATTAGGTTTTGCTATCTAAATATGAAATGCCAACTTTTGGACAAACTGTACAAGAATTATATTTGGATGTAGGGGTAGACATGCAGGTTTTACGTTCTTGAAGATTCCTTAACAATCAATTGTATATGGGCAGCTTGGAAATGGGCCTTTTCAGGAGCATTTAAAACATATTTTGGCTGCTAAAACCCTTTAGAATCTTTGATTTACCGACCCTTGTTATCTAATATCAAACAATGGTCAACACTGCTTTCTTGTGCAAGCTGTGGTCTTTATCTGTATATCATTTTCAAAGGATTTCATTACAGACGAAATGTGTTTTCAAGAGGTGTTTTTATCACGTAGTCAGTGTACTTCAAAGATCAGCAGTAGTTTGACTTAATTTCATTCTTCATATTAATGAGCTTCTTGCCATTACAATTGATTTCTAACATGCTTATGCATGCAAATGTTGATCACCTTCTATTTACCTTGATTGGTATTCCAGGTCTTCCTTGTTTTTTCTTCTCTGTCTGAACTATGTAATGTGCTGGTTAATAATTGCAAATTTGCAATTTTAAGAGAAGTTTTAAACATTTTACTAGACACCAAGTGTACTCCAAAAATCACTGTTTATAACAGTAAGGCTTGTGTTAATTATGGAGTGTCTCAGCAGCAGTTTTTAGCTACATGCTACTTACATGAAATATTGAAGAGTTTGTCAGAACAAAAATACAGGATTAAATGGCCCCTTTCTGATTCTTTTTATTTCCTAAGTAAATCCAAAATATAAAGATTAATTTTATTTTACTTTTTATGACATCCAATTAGTCTAAACTCGAAGAGCAAAATTATCCCAATAAACTACTTTGTTAAGAAATCAGATGATTATTGTTGCTCTTTATTAAACCATGTATCTTGATTATTCCCCAGTAATGCTACTGTTTCTATCTGTAACAATGTAAGAATGTTAATTGCAGTTTATTAGTGTCCTAAGATAATACTGAATATAAAGCTAATCCTGCTGATTGATTGTTACACAACACTGAATTGGAGACTCTTTCCTAACATAATGAGCACTAGGTCATTCAGGTGACTGGATTGCTGAATTTTAAAAGACATACTGCTTTTGTTATCTAAAACACAAAGTAAAGCTTAAGCCACAATCAAAACTTTATATCCTAAGATTTCACAGTGTTCAAGCATGGAAATCTGTTCTCTTCTCCGAGCTGTAAAGTCTCAAGAAGCTCCCTTGAGCTCATCTGAAGCTGGAGAGAGCTATATGTTAAATTACAAACATTTTTTCATGCGGGCTTACTTAATAGCAAATTAAGCAAATAATTTTTATGGTACTTCTGTTTTGTCTGAGTCTGGTGAGCTCCAAAAACAAATGATATGCTTCTGTTTTTATGTGACATGGTGATCTTGCAGTGAATACTCTGGCTTGAGTCTGTGAAAGAGGAAAGCTCAGCAAAGAATCCTGGCAACAACTGTAATATCATTCTGCCAGAGGTCAGGCATCATTGCAGGAGCCTTTTTCCATATAAGTAATGCAAAATAGTACTTGACTGTTCTCTACATTCCTTTACTTTTTTCTCTGAATACTTTTACGTGTTAATGAAATGCATTTTTTCATTTAAATAGATCAATGACAGTATTCTTATGTTTCATAGCTGTATGATTATAGTGATAATTCAGAACAAATATAAACTTTTCTTGTTCTTAAACAAGATATGATAAAGCGCTTATGATAAAAAGCTGTTGCAACCAAGGCCTGATAAACTTACTGCTTTTACTCCAGATGGCCTAATTTGTGCATCTGCATTAATATTAAAAATTTAAGTGTTTTCTTAGAGAATCAGCTGAACATTATCCTGGGAGCTAGGAATGTTTTTTTTTCTGGGCTGTTTTCAATATTGCAATTCTTTTTTTTTTTTTCTGTCTCAAATCCATTCTTACCTTTTTATTTTTTCCCCCCAAATATTCCCCTGCAGTGTTTAACTCCAGGTGGAAAAAGTATTTGTGAACAGATATCAGAGATAACAATGAACTCATCAAAGATTTTGAATAAAGTTCCTCTTTTAGATAAGGCTAAACCACTTTATTGGTAGCCAAAAGGATATATAAAGGCTGAATAAATATTTAAGTGAATCCATGTTGGGTTATAGAAAACATATGTAAATTACTAAGACAAATTGGCTTTGTATTAAACTTTTTGTTTTGTACAAAAATGTTTTCAGTGACTCATTAAAAGTACCTTGTGGGTAAATTTTCCATTAAACCAATATACTTCGTAGAGAAGCAAAAATAGTAACTAATGGAAAAGTTTCTTGTTTCCTTGTCAGTTGAAAGCTTCATTCTCAGAATAAGAGCTTGTAGCTTGTCTATTTTGAAAAATTTTTGTTTACTAAGTATATTAGGAGAAAAATACCATTCATTGAATTGCTCTGTGTTCTTTGAAACTAACTGAAGGTATTGTTTGGCTCTTTTGAAACTTTGATAAGCACACACAAAAGTCACCTCTCAAAGACAGCTGTTGAAGTAATGCCCATAATAGAAGGGAAAATTATCTTCTGTTGTATGAGTTTATGTCAATAGACTGTTCTTATGACTCTTCATCTCTTCTGCAGGAAAAGTATTTTAATGACAGTTTTTCTTAGGACTTAAAACAAGAAATGTATAAAGCCTATTTCCCAAACATGTTTTTTTTTTTTTTTCGAGAGTTCCACTGTTTTGCCCTGAAGCCTTTTCTGAAATAAGCCTTGTCCCATTTATGCTCCTATTTGCAATTTCTGTTAGATATCACTTGAAGGAAGACCTATCTGTAATCTTACCTTTCGTGCCATGCCTGCCTTGAAAAAAAAAATATTTATTCTCTAAATTATCTGCAAAAAAATGATACACATTTTACAAAATTAAACTAATTGCCTTATAAGGATTTCTACCTCTTTCTAATTTTCCTTGAACTCTTCTTCATACAGGTAAGCAGAAGATTGAAGAGCTTAAGGTCAACTAGAAATCTAACATTATATTCTTTTGCATTTACATTTCTTTTGCAGTAATAAACACTTAATTTTAAGCAGGAAGAGTTTCTTACACTTCCGGCATATTTAGGGATTAAAAGTTTTAATCAACTGAGCAAAGTCAGTAAAATCTGGTCCCTGCAAAATCCCCAGTAAAATCTGGTCCCTGCATTTTTGCATTTTTGCAGTGCAAGTTTTAACCTGTGTGAAACACGTCGGGGAAGCTTGCAGTTTCTGTGAAAAAAGCAGCTATAGTGCATGCCACTGGCAAATTCCCTGTGCTCCAATAACTGTTTGCCTCTCGCATGAGAGGGATAGGGCTGCGCCCTTATCTGAAGGATCAGCAGAGCTTCCAGAACAGTTGGTATAGCCCATATGGCCTTCGTGAGAAAGGCGATGGCAAGCACACAGCTTGCTCTAGTGCCTGTATGAGATTACTTGAGAATGGGCTTTCTGGATGTGTGAAGACAATAACTTTAATGGAGAATTTATGCAAGTAGTAGCTGATAACAGAGGATCCTGCATGAGGCGAGGACTCTCTCCTTACCATGGCCCTACATGTAAACCAGCACTTGAAGATGTTAAAAAGGGTAAACCCTGGTCACTGTGAAAAACTTGTGTTGTGGCTTCACACAGGAGCGGGATTGGCCAGGGTTCTAGTTAGTATGTCATCAGTTGAATCTACTCATATGAAAAACTAGGGCCAAGTTATGGAAAAATAGCAGAACAGAAGTTTCTAGAAAACCAATATTGGAAAAAATTGGCTTCATATTTATAATAGCTTTAAACTACCAAACACTTGGAGATAAAGTTTTATCTTCTTATTTCAAAGGAAAGGTGAATTCTGACTAAAAAAAGGAAAGAAACAGAGATCATCTGAAATTTCTGATATTGTTAATGAAATTACTTGTTATATGTTTTTACTAAAAACCTAAAGCTCAAGTGTTATTTCCTGTCTGATGAAAAGCTAGAATTTCTCTGTAGATAAACTGGGTTGTTCTATCTGTATTATTGCTGCTGCTTAATTTTAGGTTTACATAGTTCTCTCAGTACCAATTAGGTTCACCAAGGCTGTCAGCATTAACTTCTGAATTGTGTTACAAGAGATGGATAAAATTGCTGGTGAAAAAGGAGAACAGCTCTCTAATAATCTTGCAGAGAAAAACAGTAGGCTGGATAATCTGTTGAATGTATCCGCATATTCTTGTGATGTGAATGTATGAGGATGAGGAATATAAAGGAAAGAGAAACTGTTTATGTTAAATTAGTGAGGGTTGTGTAGTAGGTGAAAAATTACTCCTTGCAGTGACATATTAAAGATACAGTGAGGTGATTATTAAAATGCTGGCATAAACCTAAAAGACATCTGATTTAAATTTCTGATGCTTCAATTTTCTAACTCTCCTGAGAAGAATCAAAGCCTGGGTTTATTCGATTGCACAGCATAATAAGAAAGAAATGGTTTTGAGGGGAGCAGTACTTGCAGTCTTGATGTTTGATATTGGTCAAAATGCCTTAGAAGCAACTAGTCTGATAGTCTTATTTCTTTTCAGAGTGTATCATGCACCTCTCTAAATTGCTTAAAATATAATCAGAAAGCACTGACCTATAATCCACAAAAACAGCATAAGTAATACGTTCCAGTTTGGCAAGTCTTGGTGTTGCAGGCAAGCTCTCATGATAATATATGAATTACCTTATTCTGTTCTTTCCATTACCCTGTCAGTAGATGAGGTAAGATGCTACTGTTCTTCACAGCTCCAAAGCACTACTTGCTATTATGCATAAAGATGTCTGGCTCGTTAGTGTTTCAGTTATCTCTTTCACTGAGGTAGTAACTGTCCATTACATTTTTTTTTAAGAGCACAAGATTTACAGACTACTGTGGCTATTTGCAACCATGCAGAATTATTCCAATAATCCCTCGTCATTGATCTGTTGTTTGTTTCATTAAATGGAAAGTTGCATTGTTAAGTAAAACCAAACTGTGTATGGAGAAGAGTAAGAAATCTGCATTTGGCCATTTATTTTCTCCATGTTTCAGTACATTTCAAACTTCAGTGTGATTTCTGCAACACTGATATTTTCCTATTAAACTGTGAAAGTCCTAGGGTTAAAAGAAAAATAAGTTCAGATAAAAAACAGATATAATAAACCAATCAACAGCTTCACTGGAACTGTATCACTGAAATCCTATTCAATAATAAGAACACATTGAAAAGAATTACAGATATTCCAGCTCGACACTTTTATTTCAAATATCTTGCCCCTACCCCTGTAAGTATGCTAAAATGTACAAGATACAGCATAAATTTTATGATACTCCTGCATAAAATTTTGTCCTAGAAAAAATTGACATTCTTGTGTGATATAACTGTAGTTATTTAAAAAGTTTAGATGCTCTTGCAAAGCTTTGAAATAGTAAAAAACATGATTATTTTTCAGTTTGAACCAAGAAATTACTAAAACTTTCAAAGATACACAGTACGGTAATTAATTATGGTGCCTCTGGGTTTTAAAACACTGTAATTTTCTAATTACAGAGCTTCCAAAGTCATATGTGCTTATTTTCACTCTGATACATGCATATAACTTCTACTAAGGTTAAGAGAGGTAATGTATAACTTCAGGAGAGGGAGAATATGTCCTAAAAACTTTTATATAGGACACATGACAGATAATAATGCATAATAGAATCAAAATATATATTCATTTTTATGATACATATTGGAATGAAATATTATATGTTCTCTGCCTACGCTTTGGAAAAAAGTCTAGTGAATATACCTGAGAAATAGAAAAGGAAGGAACAAGAGGGTTAAAATACAATCGTTCATTCTAAATATAATTTATAAGGGCTTCACAGTGTCTCTCATGCTCAAATAAGATCAGCATGGTGAGCCAAGTCCATCCTGTTTCCTATACCTCTTGTTGTGGGTCCCAGGTCCAAAATTCATTTTTCTGGGCAAGTGGTGGGAGATGACAAAAAATCAAATATATTTGAGGATTCTTCAGAGGTGCTGCTTTGTGCTGCTTAGAAGACCACCGTGGTGGTTTTTTTTTTTTTTTCCTACTGTAGCAAGGAGGATTATTCATTTCAGCTCTGAAAAAAAAAAAAACAAATTTGCAAGTAATTTGTATAGCAGATTTTTTAGTGACTTCTGAAGGATGATTCAAATTTTAACAAGAAAAAAGCTATATCTTCTTCATTCAAATTTGTTATACTGCCAAGTCAAGTTAATTTCATGAGGTGATATCAATGCAAAAATCCAACTCTTATTTTTATATGATTATATCCTCATTTTTATATTACATCTTGTCTGGAGTTTTGTTAACCAATTTTATTTTGGCACCTAAAAGCTATCCAAAACAGTGCTTAATTTCATTTTGTTTTGGTAATTGTGTCCTGTCCTTGCCAATATGTGTACACATAATGAAAATGGTTCCGCTCTTAGGGGTTGTTAAGGTTATTACTAGAATAAGTATGCTATTTTTTATTGGATAATATGAAATTATGATCATTGCAGTAAGTTTATAAACTTTTCAGACAATTATTAAGTGAAATTATTGTGAAATGATGTTTTCAAATATACGGATTTCTAGTTATATCATGTACAGGGGCTCAGTTGTCAGGAAAGCGGATTTGGAACCAGGAACTTTAGCATTTATTTTTCTCTAACTCCTATTTCAAGGCAATTGACACCATTCAAGAAGGCAGTTGGAGCATTGCAAAGCTTGGCATTAGAGCATTTTCACCAATAAGGCACATGCCAGATATCAAGGTTCCCTACACAATGCATGAGTAATGTAGGCATCACCAAAAGCAGCCAATGGGAGAGCTAGGAACTGTAGACCTTGGAGTATGATAGGTCCTGCAGAAAAGTAGGAGATCTGGTTGTATAGGATATTGGTAAAGGTAGGTCTCAGATCGTGCTAACATCCTCCATTTGAGTAGTCCTGAGCAAGACTCTATGCAGGCAGGTGGGAAGACAAATGCTTCAAAACTCTTAGCAGTGGCTGCCTTTTTAGGTGATGTGCTACCTGCCTCTGTAGAGCTGAGTCGTGGAGGTGCATTTTGAAAATACTTACTTGATGAAACTCCTTAGAGTTACAGGAAAAGCAGTTTCTGATTTGGGAACTGCAGCATGATTTAGACATAAATTGGAGTTAGTGACTTTTAGTCATGCACAGAAGCAAAATTTTAGACATTCTGCTTCAGAATGTAGAAATCAAAAATCTGAAAGATGTATCGTGATATTTGCCATATGATAGTGCAGATTTTATAAACTGCTGATACCTCTGTGATACTTTTACCACTAATTGCCCAGTAGAGAATGGATGGTGCTAACTTCAGTATAAATGAAAGAAATTGGTTACTGGTAATTCAGATACTCATTATTTGATTCTAAAATTTTGAAAACAGTTATCCAGTGAATCTTGATCAATTTACTGCTGTTTCTCAGCTGGGGAGCTAGAGTGTGTAAAATGATAATGAAAAAAGTAAACAAGAAACACTAAGGAAATGAAGTGTATACAATGAGAAATGTTTGTTTATTGCTCATTAACAGAGGTAACATTTACTGCTATGTGACCTTGTAAAAAGGTGTCTTCTTTATATTTGATTCTCTCAGAAGTTGTTTTTGGTTCAAGAGTGGTGTCTCAGCACTAATGCCCAAGCAAAATACCGCAAGATAGAGATAAAATCTGATTACTTGTTTGGCTGAAAATAATTTCCATTAATAAAAGAACAAAAGTCTTAAGAAATACCACATCATCTTTAATAAATCTCATGGTATTACAGTGAATCTTGGAATGCTATAAAGCAGCTCGTAATATGAAGTTCTCCATTAATGCAGAAAATTGCACTTGGGAAAATACTCAGCCTGTTTCTGCTCCATTGCAACAGTTTCACAGATGATGCTTTGGTTTGAATTTGCATGGAATAAATTTACTATTGCTAACACTTTGACTGTGTATCAACTCTGACATAGTATGATCTGATATAGTTTTGCTATGTATGTATACATGTTCAAGAGGAGTCTGATATCTTTAGAAATTATTCTTCTTGGACATTTTTACTTCTTACCAGCATCACTGATTTCCTTGCATATTATTAAAGAAGGAAGAGTGTAATCTTTACAGTCTAGGAATAGGTGGAAATCACATTTCCTCTGTTCTGCATTACAACTATCCTCCTAGCAGTTTCCGATTTACCCACCCTACTTGTGCTGCAGTCTCTGCCACAGAATGAGAAGGGAAATTTAATGCAAATGCAATCTGTGAATAGTACTTGACTATGCAAGTAGGTTACTAGAATTTGTTCTATTAGGTCCAGACTGTACTTACAGGTTCTCCAAACTATAACAGAAAAAAAGAATGGCAATCAAGCAAGCAATGAGGGAAGGGCAGAATGTTACATTTCACTACTGTTAAATCTAGCAGTGGGGAACTAAGAAACAGGACTCCTTGTAAGTGATAGCAATGATCATGTTATTGGAATCCATGAAATAACAACTATAAATAGACATAAATTTGTGTCTTACATAATTCTATTTTCAATTATTGTAATGAATGGATTTGGGCCATGAAATGCATTAAACTAGTGCATTCATTTAATTCCCTATTCTTTTCTCAGTAGCTCTAACATCTGCATCCTTTTAAATTTTGACTTTTTCTGTATGTTGATTAACTATGTTTGATTAACTATCACTGCTAAGGAATATTTAAGATCATTTACTACTCAATTATAAAGATATGCTCACCATATTTGGGTTTAGTAAGATTACTTCAATTTTACACAATTACAGCAAAGATATGAATTTGACCATTTTGTGAAATTCTCATCTTAGTCAGCAAGTAGCACTCCTGATTTTTATGGAAGTAGCATTTTGTTCTAGGTGCCATAAGCAATTGCTTCCGCTTACTTAATGCATTTAAATGCTTGAGGTAGTTCTGCAAGGATTTCTTGTCTTATGCTTTTGTGTACTACCTGCTATATAATGTCCACGCAGTTTACACAGTGTCATAGTCTCAGAGTGTTTCGTATAATGCTGCCTAGACTCAGGCATTCTGATTGATTTTATGTGGTTGACAGTTATTCTTCCTCAACATTTCTGCCTCTTCACACCTTTTCATGTCTTTGTGACATGCTTTATTAACTGTCCATATTGAAACACACCACAAGAGTAATATAGTATAGTCTTAATCTTTAAGAACAACTTTCACTTTGCCTACTCTGACCCAGTTCTCTGTTTAAAAGAATGGCTGCAAAGGCAGTATTGATATTATTAGCATGATACTATCAGCTTCAGTCATGTAACTGTCAGGAGGACAATGATCACAGCAAATGTTCTGTTCTTTAGCACTACATGTAATTCTGTAAAGGGAAGGGAAAGGCATAAATTTAGAAGAATCCCATGAGATGAGTTATCTGCAGATGAACCTTATGTGATTTCTCCATTCTAATCTCAAATGAAGATTAAAAAAATGAATGACACTTTTGCTGTGCAATTCAATACTTCAGTGCAGGTGATTTGACAGCCATCTCTATGAAACAGCAGATGGTTGAAGAATACTCAAAGGTGGCTTCTTTTCCCTCCTTCTAGTAGATTCTTTCATTCCAGTGAATAATTGATGCAGAAGGGGAATTCATGGCATTAACTCCTTGATAGCAATACCAAAATTGTTTGAGAAGGATGTTGTTTAAAATACGTCTAAGACGTTTTAAAGAACATTTGCAAAAGAGTAAAAGGTACTGAAGTTTATAATCGAGAAGTCTGTGTACATGGAAGCTCCTATTATCAGTAAAAGACAACATCCAATACATACGTATATGTAGAGGTCTTTTTTTTTTTTTTTTTTTTTTTCCCCCCGTGTGGTGATGATGGTATCACTACTTAAGACAGCTGGGATCAGGGCAAGAGCAACCCAGCCTTGAAACCCAAAATCAGGTCAGCTCAAAGCTTCTACTATAAATGGCAAAAAAATGTATTTACAGGGCTGCACATCACATGAGAATGTGCCTGACTGGCTAGTTTGGAGAAGCCCTGACCACACAGAATCACGGAATGGCTGAACTTGGAAGGGTCCTTTGGAGATCGCCTAGTCCAACTCTCCCGGTCAAGCAGGGTCTCCTAGAACAGGTTCTTAGGAAAACACACACAGAGAATCAGCCTTCCAGCATCCAGGGAAACTAACGAGGTAATTCTGTTTAAATTGTTGTATTTTTTTTTTCCCTGAGATGTTTGCTTTTATACTGTCTAAAAAGAAATTATGTGTTCAAATATGTGGAAAATCATACTTCTGTTTATTTTCTCATTTATATCTCCATCTTCCATTACATCCTCATGTGGTATTGTACAGTAGAAACCTGAGACCTGAGACACAACGTTTTTTAAACCTTTGAGGAGTTAGCAGTAGTTTAGGAATGCATGGACAGGTGGGTGAGGGCTTCATTACCAGGGCTGCCCTTTCTAATGGATGGTTATCAGAGACTCGGGAGAATAAAAATAAAGCATGGCCAAGAGTAGATAAAGCATGAGGTTCTGTACTGTCAAAAGAAGTCAATATTCAGCAGCTGGGGTGTATTGCAAAATGGAAATCTCTCTATCCAGAGAAACATAAACTATTTTTATACTGCAGTAGTTACAGAGCTGATACAGCAAGAGTAGACCTTTATTCAAAAGAAACAGTTTTATGCAAAAAGCTACAAACCATAAAGCTTCAGCAAGTTATATTAATGAGCTATAACATGAAAGAATGTTCAAATTATTTCTCTCTAAAATGAAAATATATGAAAATGATATGCAACGATGAGTTAAAACAGAAACTATATCTACTGCTCTAAATTAAATGTGTTTGATGAAACAGAATCAGTAGATTCCTAGGCCATTTTGAGAGAGAGGAAAAATATTTTCTGAATCAGGTAATTGAACATTTTACCTCTGAACAGGGCAACAACATCTTCTTCACTGAAACAGCAAATCAGATAAACATTCAGTCTTCTTGAATATTGATATATGGCTTCCCATTGTACCAAAAAGATAAATGTGACATATATTTAATTTTTATTATTATTATTGGTGTTTGTTGTTAGACATTATTTCTGTTCAGCCTGGCAATTATAAGGCTAATAAATAAATGCAGTAATGCAAACAGTAATGCAAATGTATGAAAGTCTCTAAGAAAAGCAGAAATAAATTCATTGAATCTAATAATGAATAGATTTGCATCAGTTTCACCTGTGTATGAGTTCAGAGCCATGCTTTATAGTTGAAGAAAAGAGAGACTTCTAGCTTTTAACCAACTCTTTAAGATTTGGCAGTTTGGGGTTTTTTTGGGTGGTGGTGATGACTTTTTTTTTCTTTCTTTCTTTCTTTTTTTTTTTTTTCATTCAGACTTGTGTGATTTCCCTTAGTTTTGTCTCTCAACCGTTGTTGAATTGCCAGTGAATTTTCTGCCTTGTTATATGGAATGTGTTTTGAAGTGCTCAAAATGGGGTGGCCTTTTAAGGTGTACACCCTGCTGCTCTCCAAGGAGGAGTGTAAAGCTCCATTCTGAACGCCTCTGAAATGCCCTTGGAAGCACTGCTTTTTACAATGTCCCTGCAAGCATGGAGCATTGCTGTGAAGCCATTAGTTCTGAGCGGCTGCAAGATACTACCAATCACAAGTTTGTTACAAGTTTGTTAATGCTAAATTGATGCTTTTCCGTCTATTTCTCTACAGCTTCACCCTTTATAGTGCAGTTGGATCTCATTTTAAGCTAAGGCCGTGACCCGTGATGCCACCATGTTGATAAGATATGCAAATATTGATTTTTAAAAATTGAGATCACTTGATCAACGTTAAAGTTTTCATACGTGTTTGATTAAGCATTCATCCTCCTCTCATATGTTTTTTTTAGGGGAGGCTATGCTTATTTAATTATTTCAGTCTTGCTTGATGAATCAGTCCCTCCAGACTGGTAATTAATTTCGATGGCATTCTCTGAACTCTGAACTCATTGCAGTGCATCATCTTTTTACTGTACTTTGCATAGAAAAATGGAGTTTTGGCAATGCCACGTGAGCAGAAACCATTAGTCATCCCTATGTGATGCTTTGTATACACAACCAAATCTAGCAGTGGCTTTACTGGGTCCAGTTAACATTAGAAACATTTTGACTAAAGCGTAAAATATTTTGTCTAAAATTACTTAGTCACCCTTCCTAAGGGAGTGACACTAGTAGACTCTCTTAAAAACATGCAGCTCAGCTAACTGATTGTAATATTGCTTTAAAATTGTCGTGATCTCAAAGACATAAAGTTTCCACAAGACTCATGAAAAAAGAAGTCATGATTAATACTAACCTGTGAGCTTAATACCTGCAGTTATTAGGATATCTATCTGTACAAAAGGAAGGTTCAGTGAGAATCACAATGACAGGAAAAAAACAAAACAACATTTTTTCAGTCTTTTTGTGTTTTACCCAAGAAGGAGAATGCAAGTGTAGGATTGGATCAAGGGGAATTACAGAAATAATTCTGGATCTCTAGAGATCAAGTCCATATTCCAGTCCCACAGCAGGATGATTTAAATCAATGGTGTTGGTTTTCTTGTTTGTTGGTTTTGTTTGTTTGTTGTTGTTTTTAAATGTTTGTTGGTTTTGTTTGTTTGTTGTTTCTTTTTTTAAATTATTTTTGAGAGATGTTTAACCTGATAAACCTGTAAAAGACCTGCAAGGATAGAAACTTAACTGTTCCCCTAGTGCTCTACTATTTCTGCAATGTCAAAAACTTCTTAACTGTCAGGCTCCATTAGTTCTATTGGTTATGGAAGTACACTCATAAGCATTTTGGTAATTTTATCCTCTTGCCAGTCACCCTCCAATACAATGAAGTCAGCATTTTTTCCAATAGGAACCTCTGTTTCTGTCTTCTTTGTGTGAACAAAAATTAGCAGAACAATACAGATAACTGGGTATAGAAGGAACTTGTGCTTCTGTTATATTCATCTCGACAAAAATAAGGAAGCTATTTTATATTTGCAACCAGATGCAGGTTTCTGTGATCTGAAAAGGGGTGAGATAGAAGCAGGGAAGATTGCAAGATCTTTACAAGCCTTTTCTCTCAGTCTGATGAATGATCTGGAAATGCAGAGAGATCATGTAGTTCCCTGTGTGGTGTCATATACCCTGTGTCATGGCAGTAAAGTTACTCATCCTCCCATTTTTGTGATTTGCTGGGAAGTCAGAACATTTTGTACAAAGATTTCTCTGTCTTTTAACAGCGTTATGTCCTTGGCATATATTCACAGTGACATTGAAAACTATCAGATAACCTTGGAATTGTGTTGGGTGCATTTATTTATTTATTTAAATATATATTTATAGAACATAAATCACTTCTTTCTCCAAACACACAGCTATAAGCAGTCTTTTTATTGTGAACGTTTGATCCATGACAGAACTTGCAATCTCCTATCGCTGCACAAAGTGTGAGGCGACGAGGCTTACAGGAAATAGAGTTACTGCTTTGTACGCAGGCAGCTGAAGATGCCAAATGACTTGTCATAAGAACAATGAAGAGAAGAATCAAACTACAATGCAATGAAGTACTTTTAGCACAAGACCACTCTTTATAGTTGTGTTTACAGAGTCTATATAAACATGGAAACATGCACTGTCACTTTGTTTACGGTTTCTCTCTATGTGGAACTATTGTTATATGTTAGATAAGAAATGAGTAAAGCTATTTTGCAGTTAACTTACCTGACACTTCTATTGTGACACTGTGGCAGTCATACTTTGAATATGTCTTCCACCTGTTTCATACTTTTGGCTCTTTACACTGGAGGAGAGGGAAAGCACGCTGACAGACTTACCAGCTGTTCTTGGTGTTATCTTGACTAGTTATAATGCTCAGTAGGGGATTTTGTTCCTTCATGAATTATGAAGCTCTAATACAGTTCATCGTGGTCTTGTGAGATCTTATAAAATCTGCCAGGTAGATGTTCTGTTTTTGTCTTAGAGCTTTTGCTATCTTTCTAAGAACTTTGGAGTGTCTAAATATGACTAGAACTCAGTAAATAAAACCAAATGCTCTCATTGGGATAATCTATACAAACATTGCATGATCTCTCATGACCCATAAACTTAGATACTGTAAAATAATGCTTTAGTATTCATTCTCAGTGCAAGTTTCCCTGCAGTTATATTTTGAAAGTGAGATTCACTTCATATGTATGTGAGCGTTTCCCTGCATAGATGAATGTGTGTGAATAGCAAAGCCATAGAATGAATTAAATAACATTTATCATGCACTTTCAATTGACTTGCTTCCAATTTGCCCATTAATTCATTTTGAGAGGTACCTCTGAGAACATCTTTTTAAAACTACACATTAATGTGCAGATTCCATATGGATATGAGGCATACTGGAAGTACATTTTCATTCAGATAGGTTGCTGAGGGGTGGTAGAGAACAGGGCTGTGATTTCATTTTCTGAAGATATGTTTTCAGGCACTGAGAATATACCTGTGCGTTTTGGGCAGTAGAAGAAAAATAAATAGTGTGAACCTTTTGGGGACTAAAAGCAGTTGTAATTTTAAAAAATGGAGGAGGAAGAAAATGCCCCAAACCCACGCAACAAAACCTGAGGCCTGCTGGAGAGCACATACAGCAAAAACTTTTTATAGCTAGTTTATTATGTTGCCCTCTTCTGGAACTACAAAAGATTGCAGATTGTACCTCGTAGAGGAAAAAAAGAAATAAAATACTATAAGAAGAATCAGGAAGGGAAAGGTTAGAAAGACATTGTTCTGCACTGCTGCTTTGTAGAATGTTTCTGGATTTGGAATCCAAAAGGGGGTTTGGAATTTCTTCTGCTCTGCACAGGGGGTTGTCATTTTCTCAGAGGCAACTCTATAGACAGGGGAGAGCTCCCAAGATTAAACTCGCCAATAATCTGGACTGTATATTGCATCCTTAAATGTACGGGAATAAGAAAGGAATAATTTCTGAGTTATGGAGGCGGAGGAGCTCATCAGGTAGCCAGTGAAAGAAGGGCTGGGTGAAATTTTGAGTAATAGGTAGGGTAGGATTTCTTATAGTCCTATAGCATACATCTGTTTTATGTCTGCAGTCAAAATGAATATGCTACTAATAAAGGTTCTGTGACTACTGAAATTTATTGGGATATTTTAAATTACTGTCCATCATCTGTTCTGCATCCCTAGAAAGTGTTCAGGCTCGGAGCGAGGCCAAACGGGCTCGATGAGCCCTTGGGCAGCGTCACTCCCTGCCTGCTGTCTTCTCTCTGCTCTGCCAGCGTCCGTGGAGGTGTCATGGGTAGAGCAACAGAGTGGGAGCCTGAGCTGTGGATGGGGCCCCAGTATAACAGACTGTAGGCAGTGAGTCTTGCAGGAATTTGGTATGAGTGAGCTTCTGGTCTTACTGATGCTTATGTGCAGTTACCTTCCTTTCCATAGTTTTCCTCAGGGATGAAGTGAATGGCAGGATCAAGAAAAAAGAGCAGAAAGGGCCTCTGTCAGTAACGAGAAGTTTAAAAGAACACTGACCGAAAAGAATATATGCCAGAAAACTTGCTGCATATTTGTATATCTTTTTTCTGCAGTAGCACAAAAGCTGATGTTACAGCTTTTTTGTGCATTGATTTTTAGAGGAAAAAAATAAAGCATATGATGAGCTTAGCACGAACAGTGCTAATATAACTGGCTGGCAGTGTGGGGGTGTGGGCACCTTGGTTGCACCAAGCACCAAACAAAAATAGCAGAGAGAGGCTTGAGAAAAGACAAGCAGGGAGAGAGTCTGTAAATTAAACAGACCTTGCTATACGTTCAGTGCCAAAGATGACTCTGTGACAAGGTGCAGCACAAGCGCCTAGTGAAAGTGTTCAGTAAACTAACAGATAGCTTCCATGACCCTGAGGCTGGTTACTCCTGTTGTCACAGCTTTGGTTGAATGAGCTTTATTTTGAACCTTAAACATCTGTCAAGAAACAACAGTCAGAAATGTAATAAGATGATATCTTTTGTGATACAGTTCTGGCACAGACAGATTGACCTAGTATGTTGGTTAAGGCAACTGTGAGTTGTGTGCAGTTCTGAGGAGACCTGACTATACGTTTGAGGTCACTGATTTTACAAGCTGGAATGATCCCTGAAAGCAAACTGTCTTTTCTCGTAAAGAATTGGGGGATGTGTGAATCCTTCACAGCAGCAAGTTGAAAATCAGACTCATTTTATGTAAAAGATTGCAGATTATAGTAGGACTGTAAAATGCATGGGTAATAGTTTTATTCCAACTACTTCATTCACGGATTCCATGTTTTCCATTCACTTTAACAAGGTGACTTGCACTTCTAAAATCATGAGGAAAAAAATGGATGGTCTGGTTCTTAAGAACCAATCTGATGACCCAGTATAAGCCATTTATATCCTGGATTTCCAAAATGAAGGTACAAGTTATGAAACTTACTATCATAAACATAATTTTGCCTGTATGGAATAACACAGTTGTTTAATGCAACAAAGAAGTGGGGTGTTTTTTGAAGATGGGGGTAAATGGGAGAACACCTTTTACAAGAGTTCCCAGGAAAGTAAAGTAGCTCCATTTTATTTATTATGTACCAGTATGGTACATACATACAACAATAATAAAAATGCATAAAAATGGAAGAACGGTAAAATGAATGATTATAGGCAAGCATAAAAACAAGTTAATTGATCTTACCTATGTTAACTAGGCAAACCAGCTTAGGACTAGTTTTGCCAAGAGGAAAACAAACACCAAAATCAATTGCTATTTAAGAAGATGAGGACTATGTGAATATCAGTTAACCACATTTTCAGTATGTTACACAGTGGATGAAAAAAATTTGTGTATTTGTGAGCATTATTGTTCTTAGCATTAGAATTTTTTTACCACAATTTTAAATATCTCTGTGGTGAAGTGATGTACTAAAGTGTTATAAGTGATACATTAGTTTTGTAATAGTTTGTGCACTTTGATAGAGAGGAGAATTATTCTGTTTTTCTTGAGAATATATGAGGGGTATGTCTATCCAAGTATGTCTTGGAAAAACATCCACTGGAAAGTTTTCTTAATACAAGATAGAATTTCCCATCTAAATGAAAAGAGGAACCATCAGTCTACCTCAAACAGGTGTATGAGCTTGTTCCATTTACATCTCAGATAAGTAACCTAAGCAGTAGACACTTGGCTAATCTGAAGTGACGCTAATGAAACATTTGAGAGCTCGTGACTTCCTCCAAATGTAGAATGGAAAAATTAGACTCATCCGATTTTTTTTTTTTTTTTCCTGTTAGTGATGTAACCATTTACCATACTTCTTACTACATATCTCTGTCCTAAAGACAGAGATTATGAAAGCAGTAAGGTAGAAAAAAGGGAAGACTGAATACACTAGTAGGATAATTTCCCCTAATTCACCTCTAAATTGAGTTCTCAGTGGTAATATGATCTTTCATTAAAAGAAATAGTGATTAAAGGTTCTAACTCTCCACATGCACAAACACGAACACACATTTAATAGGAGGTCTGTTTCCTGAAGGCAACAGAAAGAACTGCATCCAGAACCACCTTTTTGACAAAAATCAAAAAGACTGCATGATAATGAGTTCTGTTCTTTGAAAAAGAGCTCATTATGGTTCATTTCTCCTTGCTTTTAATCTGTTCTCAAGTATGTGTCGTCTTTAAAAGTTTCAAAAGGCATTTCATGAATCTGTGACAAAAGCAAAGGTAAAAAATAGACTCCCTCTAATGAGAAGCATAGTCATGCCTCACTCACAAAGGTGGAAATTAAATTTCTGAAGAATGAAGGAAAGGATGGGCTCTATGTCAGAAAATTATACAAATATATATTTCCTCTTGTGTATTGGAGCTTTTCTGAGATTATTTTTAATATTATGATTTATGAATGAAGAATTTAATTAATTCAGTGATAAAATGAGGAATAATTTTTGACTCCATGTGAACATAACACAATCTGTTTCAGATTTTTCTTGACGTGACTATTTGTTGTCCATTAGGTGACATGTATAGAAGGTAATACTTTCTTACCTATTCACTGAAGTATTTGTATAGAAGGATTTAAGCACATTTATCTGCCTTAATGAGACTTGATGGAACCACTTGTAAGTTCACCACTTCGTTGAACAACCACTTCATCAAACAACCTAGTCAACTACTTTGCAGAACTGAACCTTAAATTCTGAGCGATTCTATATGTGGCAGCAGCAGCCATCCTTCATTTACTTTTTTTGTTCATTTGTTCTTCTGAATCTTCTTCAGCTTTTATATACTTTTCTTAAAATATGATTGCTTCCTTTTTTTTTTTTTTTTCCATAAAGCAACATGTTAAACATTTTTTAAGGTGTTTTAAATATGGAACTTTTACTTTCATAAATAACTTAAGGATTTCTTCTGACAGTGTCAGAATTCTGAGACAGAAAGCCTCAAGTGCCTCAGCATGAGTTAGTTTGATGGCAATGAAAGCACCATCTATAATCGACAAATGGGCTCTAAGCTTATGCAGTTTGCAAAAAAAAAAAAAAAAAAAAAAAAAGGGTTTTAAAAGGTTAAAAGTCTGACTACCTTAAACATAATAAGAGCTTCATAAGGCTAGAAGCACTTTTTTTTTTCTTTTTTTTCATTGTATTTGTATTTATAAACTATCTTTTCTGTCTTTTGTTTATACGCTATGTTTTGTATACTGTCTTTAGTAGACTTTAAAAGTGCATTTTCTGTGACAGACATGGACAATGGTGACTGGGATGCTTTTGGTATTAGTGAAAACTGATTAATACCAATAGGTGTAATACACTAAGTGCGGAACTGCCCCAGAGTTACTGAATGCTCAATGTAATATGCTACATATATTTCCAATAAAAGATAACGGCCGCAGGACCTGGAGGTCAGATATTTAATGCACAAAATTTGGGAATTAGTTTTGCTTCTGTGATATCTGCCAAAAATTGTCAAGTGACAACAGGCCCTGTCTAACTTGAACTTTCAAGTGCAGATTAGCTGCTGCTGCAGCCTTTTTGCTCATCCTAATATAAGGACTTCTGCACACCAAGCACCACCTAAGCAAGGGTGTGGAAATGATGAACCCTGTGATACACAAGGACGTATATATGACCTCTGCTAAGCATTTTGATAGTTTCTGCATTTCCAAAGTGCTGAAGTGAACCATTTAGTGAACTACATGTTCAAGGGCAGTGTGATTTCCTTACACCCTCTGCTAAGAGTCATGATGTAATTGAACATTGTGGCGATATAGTAGGACAGAAAGGACTGCAATGGGGCAATGTGAAGGATATAAAGCTTAATTTAGAGACCAGATTCTCTTCTAAGTCCAGGAGTAGGCAGTGATTTGTATGATTAAATATAAAGATGACGTACATTCTTTTACTTCAAATGCATGCATTGGGTCCAGTCTGCTATAGATGACTATGCAAGATGTTTCAGACAAACTCTATATAGCCTGGAATACTGAAGCTCGTTTGAGAAGTCGGCCTTCGCCCAGAAGAATAATGTTATTTAAGGAAGGAATTTTTCTAAGCAGGCTGACATCAGTTCTCCGCTTTGACTTCCAAGAGAAAAGATGCGAGCTGGGTCAAAAGACAAACAAACAAAAAAAACCCAAACAAGATAGCAATTCAGTTTCAAAATTGATTTTTGAGAGAGGGTCTGTAGATTCCTGTGTTGAACCTTTCAAGCTTAGTAGTCAAAGGGACATAAGTACAGATACAGTAGAACATGAAACAGCAGGAAGGCATTGTGTTTGGTAAACTTTGAAGATAGGAGAAAAAAACGGGCAATATAGTTCACTTTTGTAGAGTAACAAATGTTATAAGGAATGCTTAATGCTGAGTATTAATTGTACATATCCTTTTAAATAGTATAAAAGTAAATTAATTTCTGACAAAATCAGTTGCTGAAATGTGTTCGGCCCACTTAACACAAAGATTGCTATAAGGCGTCGTGT
>NW_010584819.1:547767-590146 GCF_000705375.1 Tinamus guttatus | reverse complement strand
ATTAATTTTAATCAGATAATACTATTTTGGGGGAATGGGGGCTTTTGCTGTTTTTCTATATAAAATTAGATTAAGGCCTTTAGGGCAGATGCATTTAAGGGTCAACATCTAGGTTATAGTTTTCCAAATGAGATATGTTATCCTTAGAGTTTTAGGGTTTTCTTTAAAATCAACTTTGTTTATTTGTTTTTAAACATTTCTGGATAGTGGCTTGATTTATTTAAATGCTTTAAGCACCTAATTTAACCTCAATTTTTCTCATCTCTTTTTCTTGTTTTGTTTTAGGATCCATTTTCTGCTACTGGTGGTTTTGGCACCCAAGTTGGAATCTTTGGTATGAACTGCTAGGCTGAGCAAAATAGATGCAAATTCCTAAAAGAAGAGATGTTTTCTTGCTTAGGTGAATCTGCTGAGCTGAGCAATAGCAGTGTTATCTTTCGAGGTTTTCCATTTGCCTGATTTCAAGCCATTCCTGTTTTTCCACACTGTGTGAGTTCAGTTTAGAGCTCATACTTCACTACCACATGCTAAAAAAAATGGAATTCCATTTACATTTAATACATCTTCATCCCTTTTTTTTTTTTTTTCCTGAAAGACTTGTAAGGTCATATCCTTCTTTCCTTGTATGCCTTCTTTATTGGCTTGGGGTGCCTTTTAAAAGCATCGACTTAATTCTTGATGGAACACTTTTCTCTCTCTCTTTTCCCTCACCATATAATTATGTAGTGGGCTGCTGAAGAGACTTCATAGCCCTCTCAGTGTGCAGAGAAATACTTTAGAGAAAACTATATCTGCCTGAATTATTAAAGGCTTGCACTTTAAAAAAAAAATTATTCAGGATAAAATAAAGAAAAAATATGATACCTTAAAAATTGTATGGGTTTTGAAGGTGTAGTGATGAGAGCATTGACTGCTTTTTAGCTGATTCACTCTTTCGTTTTCCTTTTCTAGTTTCTATGATGTGTATCAATATGGGTCATTGGAGTTTCATTTTACAGACTGTTACCAAGACTAGCTGTTTCATAGGCTAATGACTGATACCATGTAATAACCATAGATAAAAATGCAATAGCTAGCGTTTCCCAAGACCTGTATCTCAGAAAGTTAATTTTACCTGTAGCTATGCATTTGTCTCCCGTAATGAACAGTGAGTATTCACACTTAAAACAGTTTAGATTTAGTCAAACAGCAGATATAGGGGTTAAATGACATACTAGTGTATTTAGTTTTTCAAGCAGTTTATGTTCCAAGACAGAAGTAATTTGCCCTGACAAGACTTTTTAGACCTGCTTATATTTTGTTATGAACAGCACCGTGTATTAGTACTCCGACTTGTTTAACAAGTTTGGAAATAGAGATACCTAAAAAACCTGCAAGGTTGACAGAAGTGGGATTAGATGGTGACCCTTGTTCACTTGTTCAGACTTAGTCCCGAACTTTATCCCTCTTAGACCACTGCAGCAATAACACATGACTGAACCTTAGATTCTGTGGAATGGGAGAAAATACCTAATAATTCTCCATTCTTTTGGTTACCAAGCTCTTGTTTTTCTTTCATCATAATTCCATCTTGTTAAAAGTTTTTTTTTTTTTAAAGAAAAAGGATTTTTGTTTGTTTATTTTAAGGTCAGCATCCAGTAACTGTGTTTGTTATTGTTTGTGGTGGGGGGAAACACAGAAATCAACTTTCTAAAAATTTAGCACTTTCTTTGAAAAACAATTATGATCCCTAGAGTTACAGCACATGTAGTAAAATAAAAGTGCCAGTTTAGTCTAAAGAGTAATGGGATATATGTAGTAAACTAGAACTCTCTTGCAAAGATAATTTGCACAACTCTTTATCACTCTACATATCACCGTACTTTACCTGATGAATTTACCAAATGCCAGATCTAATCTTACAAACAATTACAAAATATAAGTGAACCTGTATGAACATTTGAGCTTAGTCTGAAATGTACTAATTTCATGTGCTCTGAGATCTGAAACTGGCATCTGAAAAATCCCTAAACCAGCTGCTGCCGCTTGCTGGGGCTTTGAACAAATAAAAGATTTGATTGGAGCAAGGACTATTTGGAAAGGAAAAAGTTCACCTAATGTTGAGGAATATGGAAAAATATTTGAAGACTTACTCTCTGATTTCTCTTATATATATATATATATAAATAATATATATATATATATAAATATATATAAATATATCTATGCTATCCATGCTTTGTGCTGAAAAAAAAAACAGAAAATAGGTGCTATTCTCAGTAGTCTCTGTCTGGTCCTAGAGTACAAGAAATGAGAGAGGCTTCTGTCCTGCCTATTTAGAACACTGGAAAAAAAGGAGACATCTCAGAATGAGATACAGAGGAGAATGAGAACTTTTCCCTTATCTCAAGAAGTATTAATTCAGGCCTTCAGGTTGCAAATGTCTTGGATGGAATCTGTTGCGTACTCTAAAATTCTCTATTTCATCAGTACATGCAAAGGAGGCCTTTTGTCAGGCAATGAAGAGCTACATTCACTGCTACATCACAATGAATCTTTATTTTCTAAACATTTATGGAAAAGGCTATTGACTAGTTGCTGATGTTGGTCTGTGTGTATACTGTGTGCACGCAGTTCTTCATACAGGGCCATTTCTGTTTGTGCTAAGAAATATGCATTTTTTGGTCTTCACATTAACCAATGTAGAAAGTGTCATGTAGACATCCTGAGAGGATGAGAGTTTTAGCCATACTAGTAAGTTATTTAAAATGTGAAAGCTTCACTGCTGTTGTGACAAACAGTTGTTTCACTCCTTTGAAATAACATTTAAAGAAGACATACTGAAACAGTGCTTTTTTTTGCCCTGGACTTTGTCTCAATTACACTTTGCTTTGAAATTCCAAGAGACAAGACTGTTCTGCACAAAAAGATCAGCTTTAAGTATTTGCTTATCATGAAGTTCAGCACATTTTGTTTCCTGAAGCCCTCTGTTTTTCAATCCAGTTTCTATTGCAGTGCCAATTTTACCAGACTTGAAGATATAGAACACATAAGCTGTCCTGAGAAGATCCTGGATCAAAACCAGAGGCTTCTTCCTTTCCTGTGAGTATTGGGAGTTAAGGTATTTCTGTTGGGTAGGTCACCTTGTGATGATGAAGGACAGTGGCTTCAGATTTCCTTATGTTTTTTCATGTTTCAAGAAAACGTATTCCACTGCATAAAAGTGAAAAGTATGTGTGCCAGAGAGCATGTGAGCAGGGGTGCACTGCAAAGAAATGTGTGAAGTTTTCCTGGGTGATCTTATGATGTCAGCGTGCACTGTATAGTCTGTGAGAGAGAAGTATATTAGCCACTTAGAACTTAAAAGAAAATGTTCATTCATAAATTAAAAAAGAAAGAAAGAAAGAAAGTAAAATGCATATTGATTTTTATAGGTTTTTGGATGGTAGTATCCATTTATAATAAGCAAAATGAAACAGCAGTAATGAGAACTATTTTCTGATCTTATAAATCTCTGAGACAGCTCCTAAATTTTTTATTCAATCCTGTTTTATAAAAATATATATCCTTACCAGTAAGAGTTATAAATTAATCTGTAATATGCATTTTAGGTGGTAAAATGTATGAAACTTCTGTGATGACCAGACATTTCAATTAGTGGAGCATGTTGTATGGATGAGGTATGCAGTTCAACGAGCATGTAAGTGGTCATCCAACTACTGAAATATGTATTCAGTTAAATAATGCTTTGCAAAATTTTAGCAGTTAATGAATGTGTATACAGTAGTTCAATCTGGAAGGTGCAGTCAGCTGAGACTGTAAAAGCGGGAATGCAACAACAGAACATGGATCTTTGTTACTGAAACATGCAAAACAAAGTTTTAAATTATGCATCCTGATTATTGAAATATACAAATTAATCCACTATATGAATAAAAACTTTACTAGAAAAATATGTACATAAGTCAGTGAGGAACTGAGCTGAGTAACTTGCCATGTACATTATGTAACTTGATCAAAGAAGTAAATGAAATATTAAATGACAGGTACATTATTGAAATGAATCATTACAGAAAGTTTGAAAGATTGAAAATCAGAACTTTTAGAGCTGCTAATATTCTTGGTGGTACAACAATTGTTGTGAAAATCCAAGACCTTACAGTCTGGCCATGTTTACTTCCATTTACATTATCATGGCACTGTTACATTCTGTACCTATATCAAGGTGTTAGAACCAGAATTTGGCAAACTTGGCTAAGAGAAATAGCTTGTGTCCTTGATTTAGTACATTAGTAGTAATACTCTAGTACTTAGTAGAGTTTGGGGTGGCTTTTTGCTCTCTTTTTTTGTTGGTTTGTTTGCTTTTTTTTTCTGTTATCTGTTTTCACATTATGGCACATGAGTCTATGAAGACATGCTTAGAGGAATAGCTGAGTGACCAGGAGAAATTCAAATAGAAACCAGCATTTTCTACTGCTGGATCAGAGGAAAAATATTTCCATATCCTCCTTTGAGGATGTAAAATGTAATGTCTGTTTCCATTCAGTAGGATGACTCTCTGATCAGTGCCCTTTAACTTCCTAATACAATTTGCAGGCTGTATTTTTCTCACTTGAAAGTGAAAAAGTGAGTACAATAGTAGTAACCCTAGTTTTGGGAGATTGCCAGGTCCTCCCATCTGAGAGGGAGTCACCTTTTCTAAAGAACCGTTTGTTATTTACCAACCTGTTCAAATAACTCTCTAGGGGGAAAAATGACTTTAGAAGCATTTACATTCCTCAGATTTTCTTGGTGTTTGGTTTTTGGTCTGGGAATGGCATAGAAATAATATGGATTATATTAGTGTAATTTCCTAGTGATAGGACATTGTTTCATTTCATTGTTTATCACCTTATTTGATACCATTGACATCTTCTAGATGGTAGGATTGTTCTTTTTGTGTTTTTGAAGATCACTGTTATGTTGGGAATACGCATGAAGTGTCTCAAATATAGCTAACTTCTTTATAGACCATACATCATCATGTTTCTGAAGTGAAAAGTAACTAACAATCATCAGTCTTATATGTAGTCCCATAAGAGTCTCCAAGCCAATCCTGACTGCATATTTTACACCTGCTTTACTCAAACGCTAAGCTGGGTGATTTGCAAATTTATGCTCCAAAATTTCCTATTAGAAAGTAATAGAGGGAGATAAGCCAAAGCTATTAACAGGACACTTGTTTTGTTCTGCAAGAGGTCATCACTCTCAAAAAAGTGTAAACCAGAATGAATTAATTTCACTGAATCTCAAAGCATGAGAACAGCCACATGGATTAGTGGCCTTCTAGGCCATTCTGTTTCTTAGAGTGACTAGAAACAGATGCTTAGGGAAGACTATACGGACAAGGCAAGCTAGTCATGCTCGTAGAATATTCTCTCACATCAGAGGTGAGACCATTGCATTAATAGCCTTTGATAGATTTTTATTCCATTAGATTGTCCAATTGCTTTTTGAAGGTATGCCAAGATCTAACATCTGAATATTTTGTGTGAGTTCCACAGTATAGTACTTAACCGCCTGATGAAATACCTCTCTTTTTGAATCTACCTCATACTAATTTATTTCATACCTCCTACTTTTCTAGTAGAAAACACAGTGCGCAACTCCTTTTCCAGTCTCTTTTTGGTTGTCTCCTCTACCAGTTACAGCTATTTCTTGTGTGGCAGCCATTTAAAGCTTTTAAATGTGCATTGTCCTTTCTTGTACCTCATGCTTGGTCTGATGTACCCTTTTTGAGATGCTGGAAGTGAAAGTGTGTCACTTAAGTGATCTTCTGGCTGCAGGCATTATATCAAAGGCTTTTATTGGTATTCCTTCACAAAAGTGTTTTATATTACCATTCGCTGAACGGAGTTGCTGAGTGCATCCTGTTTTGTTCTTGCTGTTCCTGCTTGCAGCTGCGCAGACCAATATACCTTTGAGACTTTTTTCTTTTTCTTTTTCTGAGTGAATTCTGAGTTCTTCTCTTTAGTCGTCCTCCCTACAACGGTTAGGAAACCCAACTGTGTGCATGGAAGATACTGAGGTCTTTGATCATCACAAACTCTGTGTTTACTCTGTGTTTGACAAATACCATAGTCTATGGTATTTGACTAGACCATAGTCTATGGTTTTTGTCTAACATAAGGTGAGACTACCTGAAAGGTGAATATTTGATATTCTTTGTGATGCTCTTGTATGATCAGACAGCTTCATTTGCTTCCAGAAATATCTAGGACAAATCACTGATTATCATGTTGCGCAGTTTTTCCGATCGTACCTGGGAGTAAAAGAAACAAATCAATGAAGAAATATATGCTGACTGATCTGGGTGGGTTACTATTTAGTGTGAGTGATCAGTCAGCTAATCAGCACCATTCAGACATCTGGACAAAGTGCTGAAGAAGGAGGAAGAATATTCTGCATAAGGAAAGGAAAGAAAGTGAAGGATGAAAAACAAAACAATAGAGAAGTAGAGTGATGAGGAGATAAAGTAAGAGACTGAAGGTAGAAGAGTTGATACACAGAAGAAGAGAGGCAAAGGACTAAATGTTAGGGAGCAGTGTTTAATAGGCAGTTGAGAATGATAGCTAGGTAATATTATTTCATATTCTGTGTAAGCAAGTTTTAACTGTGTAGTCAATCTAGTGCCAAATACCCAGTTGTGAGGAAGACCATCCTGAGTGTACAGAAGATGGCTGCTCATGGTCTGGATGAAGTGGCCGCTGACTTGAGACCAATGCTGTTGAGGTGAGTATACGACTTTCCTTCTGCAGAATGAAACAGGACTCTGGCAGCTTTGGTCATAATAAAGACTCTGTACATCTGTACTAGGGACTTGTTCATTTGCACACCAGTCACGCCAGGTTCCCACGCATGGGCACTTTTCAGCCTGGCTTTTTAGGCAGCTGATCTTGCAACTGCTTCCACGCAGATATTTATGATAGAGGACTGAATATGTTTTGTAACTTTACACACAATAGCACTGTCTGGCCCTAAACGATTAGTGTGGTATGTTTAAGAATATAAAACCCATTTTCTAAATTTGGAATTCAACCAGAATAAATAAAAAACAGAATATCTCTTGTGCTGCATAGCTTATAATTGAGTTTGCTTCCTTTTTCAATCTTGAACGTATAGCTTATAAATTAGTGGGGCAGCAGAGTGAAACAGAGTGTAAAATATTGCAATAAAACAGAACACTTTGTATCTTCTTCTCTCACAGTTATGATCATTACAGAAAATAGTTATTAAATCTCAAAAGATTACTTTAATTGAATTGCTTGTGTAATGATAATTTACCGGTTCTAGAGTCCCACAGATTTAAAAAAAAAAAAATGCAATACTGTTCTTTTTCATTCAGAAGGAAGCTGTGATGCATAATTTCTGTATGAACAAACTCTTTATCTCTGTTAGATTCAAAATACAAATATTTAGTACCACTCTGCATATCTTATATGCCATTCACTTAAAATTCATTACATATCTATAAGGTTAATGCTATTTTACTTCAGTTAATGGAGTTGCCATTTCCTTGATGTTATTTTCTGATGTGGCAAATTGTTTAAAAAGCAGCAAACACCACAAAAAACTCAGTGCGCTTACAAGGTAACAGAAGCACAAGATGGTATTACAATCTTGATCTTTTCTTTATTATTCATTAATCTACCATAAACGCATTTGTGAGCTATGCATTGTTCTTGGCCACCTGGTTTGTCAGGCACGCTCACAAGCAGAGATTTTTCATCTTCTTGATGAAAATCTTGTCAGATTGAACAGGTGCTGGTGGACATCTAAATATTTAATAGTTCTTGCAACTGTTAGTTTGAATATCTGTACCCCTATTTGCTTACGCGTACATTCCTAAAGTACCACATTACATGTAACCAACCTTCTCTGCAGGTGCAACCATCTTGCAGTCACCACGAAGGCACAAGTTGCTCCTGCAGGCAGCAAGTCCCTGCAAAGCTAGTGGTAAGGTATGGTGTGATATTCTCACTATCTGTGCTAGACCTAGGTTTTATGCTTACAGTATTTCTTTCTGTAGCAGAATCTATTTATAACCCAGTGGTAACTGTCAGTACTTTGGCTTCTAGTTTAGCTCATATTTCCCATCATCAACCATTGGTGATGGTGGTATGTGTTGTCCTGTTGCTTCCAATTTCTTTTAATGTACCACTCACCGTATTTGGTGTCTTTCTGTAGGGAATTCATGAAAACTTGAATATAACTTGGAATATGTTTTGCATCTAACTTTGTTTTTAAATTTGTGTTAAATCTTTATGTTAAAAGATTAACAACAGCACGTATGACATAAATAATCTGATGCTTACTTAATGAACCATTTTAAATATGATCCATTGACACATTATTGACATATAAACTGGGCACAAAAAGGGCTTTAGTGTGATTTGAGAGGCTACTTAAATCAGATTCTTGACAGGACTATCCAAGTGTGTTCAAGCTGAAGAAATTGGGAAATAAAAAAGAAAGTTACTACAGTGTTTATGGTAGCAGATAGTTGCAATTCTTAAAACCAAAATGCTAAAGCTCATGGCTTATAAGAACAGTTTTTTATAATGAGAATAACATCCTCAATAAAGAGGAGAATTTTCTGTGAAAATTACATTTCCCCTAATGGATATGATGTCCACAATGAACAATTCACTAGCATAAAGAGGGAAGCTAACATGCTTCGAGTATCTTTATGGATCAGTCAGTTCTTAGTAGGAAGACATTTTAGACAAAAGTACTATAACAAATAATATCATCAACAAGAGCAAATGATGTGGCAAGTGACAATACCTTCCTATCTTTCAAGGGGTTATTGCTATCAGTATGTTTTCATTCTATAACAAAACTCGACATTCAAGTCAATTTAATAAAATAATAGTGCCGTAGTATTCAAATATACTGCATATCTTTAATAATGGCAGTCTTTATTTTCATCTCTCAACTCATACCAGTAACTATTATTACCATCAGAACTAACACTGGAGTCTTTAGGTATTTGTTCTGGTTTTCTGTATCATCCTGATATCAGGATATGTCATTTTTACCTTAATCATCTGTCTTTTTTAAATAAGTCATGGTCATAACTTGCTTAATTCTGTGAGTCTGTAAACAACTGTCTTTGTTTTTTATTTTCTAAGGAGTTTTCAGAAATTGAGCATTTCAAAGCTGGTGCTGCTAAGTCACAGTCCAGGAATTTTTCAAGGTAAACTGTGATAAACTGTGGGTCCTTGCTTTTGTCAGAAACAAAGCTTTCCACTATATACATTTCTGCAAATAATGTAAAGTGTAAATCTGTATGATTACCAGGAGAGAACTATAAAACTGATACATATCTTTCAGAGAAGTATGTACTGTTTTCAAATAAGAAGGCCAGATAAAAAAAAAAAAAAAAAAAAAAGTCATGTTATTTTTAGAAATATCTCTCAAAAAGTATGAGTATTTCTGTTAAGTTAATAATTTATATGAATATGGCTTTTGATAGTCAACATATTCACTTAATTAAAGGAAGCTATGTGTCTTCAAGATGTCTAATTTGGGTCTTCATGAGATTCTTGACAGGATTATAAAATGTATTCAAACTGAAAAAAAAACCCTCAGATTAAAAAGCTCTTATAACATTTTTTCTGGCAGATAACTGGAACTGGTAAAAACAACAAGAAAACAAAACAAAACAAAAAAAAACAACAAAAAAAAAGAACATGTGGTTTACCAGAACAGTTTAATGAGCATAACATTCTTGGTAGAAAAGACTTGTCTAATTTGAATGAAGTCATCTAATTTTGCTCTTCACAGGAACTGACAAGGAAAAAAGTACAGGCTACGCAGAGCTCTCCTGTCTTGTTACCGTGTTGCTTGTACTGTATTATTAGGGATAAAAGGTGCAGCCTATTTGCTGTATCAGAAATGGTGACTACGCCCTTTCTTTCTGCCCGATTTAAAGAAACTAGAACTTGCATTGTACTAGGAAGACTAATATTTCCCATTTTCCAGCAGTTTTTGCCAGCAGCTGAGGCATAAGAAGGGATAAATACACATTCACTTTTTCTCATGCTTTTGTGCAGTGGTTAGTCTTTCATGCCGCTATATTCACAATCTCTTGGTTTTAATAGCTCGATGTTGACAGCAGCAGCAATGCTTTCCCATTATGTAGCTGAAAAGTTTTAAATGGAATAATGTGAAATAGATAAAGTTTAAATAAGAGATTTGAGTTTTTTTTCATAACATGAATACAGTGACTAGATTAACGCTGACAGTTATCAGGGAGGAATTAAGCTTAAGATCATAATAAAAGATGTTCTGTCTCTGGGATGTCTTTGAGGTATTACATCATTCCTACATCTTGCTTATGGGATTTTTGCCATGGACAGCAAAATCAGCCGCCTTTGTTGTACAACCGTTCGGAATGCCAGATGTGCAATAAAGCTTATTCATGAGGGCTTATCTCATGCAACCTGTGGCAGGGGCTGTATTTTTATAGAGCCCAGCACAATGATGCGTATAAATATAGTGTGCTCAAAGCCAACAGTAAACGTCTGAGTAGTGTTGGAAGGTTGTGAGCACACCTACGGCGGGGAGCAAACAACCGCATTTTGCTGCAGCTGACCCAGTCAGGAGGTTACTTCCCATTTCTCTGCCAGGGAGTATCATTTCTTTCAGATGGGCTGGCAAGCAGCTCGGGTATAAGCTGTTTACCTAGAATTAAATGACTTAAAAAAAAGAACTACCAGTTAATCTGTTTCAGTTAACCTAGCTCATTTTAACTGGAAGAGGTGAAGGAGCACTTAATCAGGCATCTAAAAAGTAACAGTAGCATTTGCTAGGGTAGGTGTGGAGTAAGTAAAACAGTGTCTGCTTGTAAAGTGCTTGTCTGTCTTCGTGTCTTCTGGACTAGAGCTGATTTAGTGGTCCAGGGAAGAATCTGTCTACATGTGTTTAACAGAGGAAGATGATATCTGTATGCCTTTTCATACTTAACCACTTGGGTTAAAAGCTTACTTGTACACATGATTTAAGAACAGTCAAGAAAGCAAACAAACAAAAAAAGACGCAAGGTAAAATAGAATGAACCATTCATGTTGATGTAGCATTTAGGAGTTCATTTGGGATAGAAACAGCTGGAAGTATGTATTCCTTTTTCTGTGACCCTTCTATAAAATAGAATTTGATTTTGACACTTTATCTAGTAAAAAGAGCATGTACTTATTTGTTTTCAATCTTAAATTTGTTTTGTTTTTCAATCCTATGAGTTTTCCACTCACACTTTAGGCAAGGCAAAATTTAGTTTTTTTTTATTTTTTTAAATTTTTCTCCTTCAATTTGAGGTGTGAGAAAGAAAGTCACACTGAAGTAGATGAAACTTTCATCCTCTATCTCTATTGCAATTCACAATAGAAAAAAATGTAGTCTCCAGGGGAAAAGTTATTTCAAATATAGGAGAGAAAATGGGATGAAATTTGTATATGATTTATGATAGATAAATTGAATGAGGCCATAAATATTTTTGTGCAATTTATAGATATAATCTTACTTTCATTCAGTTATTATGTGTCTGGAGGTTGTAATACTGATTTCATGTACCACAGTTAAATGTAATATGAGATCTTCTAGATTAGTTTTTAGTATTTATATGGTGGCCAAATATAAAGGAAGGCCTTTTTATTTCCTTCAGAGTAAAATATACTGTTGATAGTGTGTTTAAATCCAAAGAATAAGTAATGAGAATTTTTAAGATTAAACAAAGCAACATGATGTCTGTCTGAATGTACAGAGAAGTTTGATGTCATAGTTTGTAACAGAAATCTAACTTGGACTTTTTTTTTCATGTTTAAGAAAAACACAAGAAGAAATAAAAAGAAGTTGTATTCTAGCCTGAACTTTTAAAGTTGTGAATACTTATACTCTAATCCGTTAAGGACTCTGTTGAGTCCAGCTTGATACAACAGATCTCTCTTCTTACCTAAAATTAAGTACTTCACATGCACTGGGGATGGAGTTCTTAGGATCTTGATTTAATCAATGTCCCATTGAACTCACTAAGAAATTTCCTCCTTCACCTGCTTCTTATAATTAGCCAAGAATTTTAATGTCTCTTAATGGAACATCTAGCATTGCCTCCTGCTGCAGGAAAATAGACCATTCATCTTTTGCTTTTGTGGTAATCTGTGTTTTACTAGCACTGATTTCCAACCCCTTTTCTCAAAATATATTAATTAGTATTTGTAGCAATGGCTTATTGTGAGATGGGGCTCAAAGGCTTGAGAGTAGTTCAGTGAAATGTTTCAGCTACTGAGCAGTACAACGATTACAGCCCTCGGGAGAGGGGAGCTATAAGTTTTACATGATTCACTTAACAAAATGGACCAAAGGTGAATATGAGGTGATCCTTAACAGGGTTATTGGTACTGAAGAGGGCATATCCAGGAAATAGGACTATCTACAGGATAACAAGATTATCCCCTGCTAAATTCACACTGTAAAGAATCAGGCATAATATTCAATAGAGGAAATGAATGGGGCCATTAGAGATTTGAAGTAGATCTTTGGTTACAGCAGTGCTGCCTTTCTTATAAAATGTGGAGAAGTTGTGGGATACAGAGTCAGAAAAGTGTTAAATAAGAGCAATAACAAAAAAGGGTTTACTCAATGCCAGGTAAGCTGCAGCTTAATATGAACAATATTAAGCAATAGCAATATATATTTTGAGTAATTTCAGTCATCTGAGATGAAGTTTTCACAGTCTTTTGAACAAGTGTATTTGTCAGACATAACTTTAAATATAACTCTTTTTCTAATTGACTACCTCTATCTGATAGACTAATGTCTTTCTGGCTCCAGCTGTCTGATTCTATAAGGCCATCTCAAATTCAAAGTAAACCACTGGATGTAAAGTCCTGTCAATCTTTCACCTGATATTCTGCCATTTAGCTCAAAAGATAAATGCAATAACTTTGTTAATGCATGCCCTCAGGCATCAGCATTCCTGATTTCTCACTATGCCTCTTATTTAAATAGATAATACACTGTATACTGAGCTTAGTATTTGTGAGGAGATTTTTACAGTGGTTTCAGCTTTGTGATTGTCATTTCCAAACAAAGCTTTTGTGGCGTCCCTAATACAGCCGTAGGGACCATCTCTCTGTGGTTATCTGGGAGGGGCAGGACACATTTGAAAAATTATAGGTCCAACATGTGAGAGTCTGGCAAATTGCCATTCATCAAGAATCAAGGACAAGCTATTAACAGCTTGAGATGTTAGGTGTGCATCCTCATTTTCTTCATCATTTACACTATCAGAGAATAAGTCGTGTGTGGCTCCTCACGGTTTTCTTCTCCCTGTGCCTCAGGAGGTACACAGACAGACAGTTTTCATCCATCAAGTGCATGGATTGAAAATATGGCTTTATCTGCTCAATGTAAGCTGAGAAGGTGAGTGGAATTTCCGTGTTCATTTCCTTCAACATATCAGTTTAAGCTTCAGCTACAGTCTAGTACTTCCAGAATAGCATTTATCTTTTTGAATACCGTCATACTCACCAATGAGATTTCCTCTTGAGCTGAATTGTTATCGACAGTGGCAGGTCAGTCAAGTACACTTTTTCTTGGCTGATTTGACCTGCTTCAGCAGATTAGTTTAGTCTAATAAAAGAAACCAAGGTTCGCAGTCACTGTCTGGATAATCCAAATAATATTGTCCCCTTTTAATTGCATTCAGTGCCTTAGCAGAGGGATTCAGTCATCAATGTGATAGTATTAAAGATGTGCAGGCAAGATTAAAGGAGTGACTCCTATCCAACAGTCAATATATGACATTGTTTCTCCATGGGCCAAAAACTAGAATTAGGGTCAGAGAGTTAATCTGTGCATCAGGGTAAGAGGTTGGTGAGGGAATAAGAATAGCAGACTGAGTTGGTCAAGGCTACAGCAAGAAGCATGGGATGTATCGACAGGTAAATCGGGAAGGAAAAGCAGTGACTGTGAGAAATGAGCTGCTGGGATGGAACTGAATGGGTCATTTAAATGAACGAAGAGAGAAGCAGGAACAGAAGAATAATGATCAGATTAGGCAGCTGTACACAGGAAAAGCTAATTCTGTTCTCCCTACTTCCCTGTTTTTTTTTTTCTTTTCTTTTTTTTTTTTAAGTATACTAAACCAAATTAAAAATGAACAGTTATTGTAGCCTAGAGACTTCGGCAGTCTTTGTTTTTTATAATGAATGATTTACAAGGGGAAAAAGCATTTCAGCTAATCCAATTCTAAAAGCACTTACAAATGAGGAGAAATGGTCTTGAGCCCTGGAACAGGCTTCCCAGAGAGGTGTGGATTCTCCTCCTCTGGAGATCTTCAAACCCGCCTGGATGCCACCCTGTGCCACGTGCTCTGGGTGTCCCTGTGTGTGCAGGGGGATTGGACTAGGTGATCTCTAGAGGTCCCTTCCAACGTCAACCGTACTGTGATTTTGTGAAAAGAAATCCTCCTTGCTTTGACCACTGGCCAGAGATAGTGTGAAATCAGGATTTGTACAGCAGCATATTGAGAGTTAAAAGAGCTGCCAGGGAGGCCATGGTGAATGCAGAGAGATGGCTGGGTTCATTTTCGTGGTGACTGTTATGTGTGTTGGATTTAATCTGTGCAAATTATACATCTTTCCTGCAAACAATATGTTTATGGGCCTGGCTGCCCAGGTTAAGAAGTGGTAGGAGTATTTGCCCTTCTCTTATATCTTTCATAGTTGAGATTTTGTTTTACAAGATGTGGAAGGAAAAAATACTTATCCAAATATAGAAACATTCTTGGGCTCTGCAGCTCAGACATAAACTGGGTAAGCAGCTGACATGGAGCTAACAACCACGTGCTTTGTGTTTCCGTCTTGTGCTGAGCTCCTACTACTTTTACTCATTATAGAAATACCTTTTGTGCTCCTCAGGAGCTTTCTTCACACATTTGGCTGTGTTTATCTTCACACAGTTATCTGTCAGCTAATAAAATGATCCCATGAGTTTCTTTCATTGTCATTCTCCTTATGTCTTGCTTTTGAAGAGACAGAAAAAAAAAAACAAACAAAACTTGAAGAACATCCCTGCCCACCTTCCCCCAGCCCTGTAAAAACTCCATGAGCAGAGAATATTTTATGTCACTTAGCAATATAAATGAGTAGTAGATGAAATAAAAATTACATTTAACTGTATCATAAAGCACTTTACATGTGGGAGGAACACTAAAAAGGGCAGAATGTAATGTTATCTTACACCTCTTCTATAATTACCTGAATAAAGCAAACAGAAGGCCCGTCAATTCCCACTTATGATACTGTCCCCATTTGGATAATAAACATCTTCAGAGTTAACTAATTAATGGGTCATATCATCTACAGTAGTTGCAAATTGCCCATAAGTTTGCTATGGTCAATGTAACTTGAACAATTTACATGGTGGAAGATCTAACCTAATGTCAATGCAATAGAAAAAAAATAGTATTTCATTCTCATTATTATCCTCACTGTCAATATGTACAGCACTTTCATGTTTCCCTCAACACATGGTAAATATTTGCAAAGCTCCATAGTTTGCTTGAGCTGGACCACAGGTGACCTAGTGTCATCATTCAAGTATTATCGATTAATTAATCAACCAATATGATTTGATCCCTGCTTCATAAAAGCCTATGATCAAACAGATTTCTTTCTGGAACATTACGCAAATAAGACATTGAACAACTGACAATAAGACAATAAGTCAAGGACTCTAAGTCAATAAGACATTGACTTAGAGTCCTTGGCAGTACTTTTTTAGTCTCTTGGGGGTGGGGGGGAAAAATTATTTTATATTTTGCAGCTACTCACCCCGTTAAGAGTTTCAGTTCAATTTTGGTGAAGGAAAAGATCATGGAGGATAGCTTACCCTAAGCAGGATGTGTTTAATTAATTGCTTAAAATTATACATACTTATTGTAAAAGGCATTATTGTGTTCATTTCTGTTTGAAAGTGGTATTGAATACCAAATATACAAGGTTTTTATCACTGAGATATAAAAGATCCTCCTTTCTGATGACAGTAATAGAGACTATTCCTATATCTGAAAGACATAACACCTTGAAATGCTACTCATTTTCCTGGAGTTTTGTTTTATAAAATATACATAATTCAAAAGGCACTGGATGGTGAAACTACAGAGGCAAATTACAGGAGTTATTAAAAATTCTCTTTCAAGCTAATATCAAGTCATCAAAAACTGAATGCTCCTGACCCTTTTACCAAAGTATAAATTAGCAGTCTAATGATAATATTCAGATGGGCAAAAGAAATATAAGCTCCTTTTGATGAAAATAATATAAGAAAGTGCTTCCCTACTGTGAATCATCTTAACTTGTGAAATAGCATTTTGGTACAACGATCTCTGCAAAGGGCACAGCAAGCTGGCAAATGTGGAAACAAAAGATGAAAGCAACTCTGTGCATTTCTTACCAATGTTTTATTCTCTTTTTAGTTATTATATAAAATCAGGACATTTCAAAGCACCTCTGTAAGTTTGTTTAAAAAACAAATTGCTAGTTTGGCTAATAAACTATTCTCTTTACAAAATCTTTAGCTAAGGCTATGAATTAAGCCAAGAAATATAACATACTGACCATATTTAATAATGTTTCTTGTAAATATTTTCTTCCACCTGCTTTTACTGCAGCATTAATATTTGCACGTATACTATGTGTACAAAGAAATATGGTTACAAAATTGTGGAGCTGTTATATTTTTCTTCCATGAACGTATGCTGTAGGAAAATCTCTTAAGAAAGGGAGCTACATATTCTGTGCAGAATTTTGATCCTCATAGTATCCCTCTGCCCATGCCATTTGTTAAGGTCAATTGCAAAACTTGCACAGCCACTTCTAAAATTCTTCAGTGGTGGAGAAATCCTTTCTTCTGTAATACAAGTTTTATTGTGTTACATTGGTCACTTTTGCTCGGTGATGGAAATCTAGCTGTTATTTGGCATGTGCGTTAATCTTAATATCTTTTTTAGACATTCAGAGAGTTTTCATATATAAAGCAGGTATCCATGCCTTTTTCACCAGTTACTTAACTGTCTTTATTCCCCCTCATGGAAAGCCGCACTCCCCACAGGCATTAATCTAACAAAACAGTTGAGCATATGCTTAACATTAAGCAAATGACTAGTACTATTCAAATATGGAAGTCAATGACACAGATAACATTTGCTATAAAGGAATTGGAATAACTTCAAAAATCAAAGTTATATGTACTCAAGTTATATAGCTCTACATACTTTTTTTTTTTTTTTTTTTAAAAAAAAAAAACCCTTGACATTGCTAAAACACTTAATGGCAGTACCCTTGATTTTAAAAACTGAAGTCTATACTAAAATGTATACTTTTCTTCATATGTGGTCCTAGGTTATCTCATAAGGTTGCTGATGATACTGAAAAAATAAATCAGTAAATAAAAATGGGAATTTACTTTATACCTATATCTTCACAATTCCAAATAAGTGGTACACATGTTATTTTTGATGATTCATTTAATTGCCTCTGAAGTATCTATATCTAATTTAAAAGCTTGTTCTGATGAGGATAGATCTTTCCACCCACAGATCTCCGCTCATTCTCAGCACTCCTACAGAAGTCAGAGAGATTCTGTTTCTGAGTGAAACTCTCCTTGTTTATTACTGCTAAGTAGGATACCTTATATAGTTGTTAGGGTAATATGGGTTGTTAAAAAGGAGAGCTTACAGTGATTAAGGGGATATGTGTCAGTTGTTAATGAAAGCTATTTTATAGCTCTTAAAAGCTCCCAGGCTTTCTAGTGAAGTGTATTCTATGTCACAGTGTATTTTGGGGTATGACAGTAATTAGGTTTTAAGATTATGATCCACAATATGAATAAAGAATTGGAGTCAAAAGAGAAAAAAATAGAATGGATGAGTATTAGAACATAGAATCAACCACAGACTTTAGTTATTGCCATATAAGAGTACCTTAAGGTAGACGTTGAATTGAATAGATGTTTCTCTTCATCACCTGATGTTATTCATCAGTATTTTCTTTGTTCCGGGTGAAATGCTTCAATGGTTCAGCAATCACTAAGTGACTTTAGATGGGATGGACTGAACTCCAAGCTCAGTAGCTTTGACAGAATACCTTAATGTTTACACCCTCATTACCTTTTAAAAACAAGCCTCCAGAAAGCTACCAGGTCTACACTGCTGATCTGCTTACATACATTGTTAAGTAAGTAGTCTCTGTCTATAAGGGAAGCTCTGCAAAATAAACTCAATGTTTTTTTTAACCCCTTCTTAGTTCCCTGTTTGCTGTGATAAGTCACAAGCACTTCAACAGTAGTGCTGCTGCAGTGATGTTGTGGGGTGTAGTTAACAGGTGTTATTGGGATAAGAGTGCTGTGGATGGTTTATGTATTTTCTAACTTAAAAAAGTATTTTCTGATCAAAAAAGCATAATGCAAACAATCATGTTTCTCGGAGACACTAAAAATAACTAGATATCATATATTTGCTGTTGTCCATGTGAAAAAGTTAAACCATGTAAAAAAGTTAAGTAAATTCTGTAGGATTATGAAGAGTGAGCAAAAAACAGAAAAGATGTACAAACACATTTTAGGGCCAGATTTTAAAGTGATTAGTTCAAAAACAGGCATATTCGCGTACAACTGTCTGTCATTTGCAACATTATAATAATTCTTCTTTCTTTCTTAAACCAGCCTGTTACACAGAATTACCTCTTCAGTCTTCACTAACAACCTTATTTTTCTTGTTACTTAATGCAACTTTCCTTGAGATTTAAAGCTCATTTACAGTTGAAAGAGATCTCTTAATATATTACAGATAACAAATTTTATCATGTAAATGAGAACATACCAGTCACAGGGTGTCATAGAACAACATCATCTCTACTGTTCTACAAGATGGGAGGGCAAAGTCCAGAAAGAAGCATCCTGCTCTAAAACCTTCCCTGCATCAGTTCATTGGGCATTATGATAATTAGATCATCTGTCTAAATAGGGTCCATATGGTGATTTTTCTGTAAATGTTTTCTTTATTTGAACACAGTGTATTAATCTATTTGCAGCTCCCCATTGAAATTAACCTTGGAGACTGGATAATTAGAATTGGAGCTGAGTAACAGAGCAGTTTCTTCTTACTTGGAATGGAAATGTTATAAATATTAGAAATATAACCCCTAAATCTGAAGGTTAGGGAATCTGTTAAAGAGAAATGACATGAACTTGACAAAATATGTGTGTTCCTAATATTTTCCTATTTTAATTTAGCAAAGAAAAATATAAGTTTATATGGATTATAAGCCTTTATGGAATCCAAAGACATTTCTTTCTGAAAAAAAAAAAAAAAAGAAAAAGAAAAAAATTGCATCCTGGTTTAGGATGTGATGCTTAGAAAGTTACAATTCAGCTTAAATGGATATTGGTATAGCTTTGTTTCCCGTATATTTTTTTATAAATATTTTTCCTAATGGGAGATTGGATGTAAGTGGCTTTAGACTGGAAAAAAAAAAAAAAAACATATTTTGAACAAATGCCAAAAGTTGGAAATAAAGTAATTTACCCATTTATTTCATTTTTTTGGCCTGTTCATTTTTTTTATTTTTCTGGGACATACATAACACATATATAGATGTGAGGTTGTACTGAACTGTTTGAAGAGGCCCAAATGACCTGTAAGCTTTCTGTTTCTTTCAATGGACCAGATTCTCAGAATATTGCCTGCACAAACGTGCCAGAACCGTGCGCCTTGGGGCTTACACTGAAGGGCTTTGCTGAATTACAGCCACCATTTGGCCTTGCACAAATAATAGTTCTGTCAATATTCCAGCTGGTTCTAGCAGCCTCTGATCCCATGGTAATGGGGGTAACATAACCATTTCAGCAGAGGGGAATGGTCTCTCAAGATGGAGTAACATAGTCTCTTGTGATTGTTAAAACAAGTGCTGACCTCAAAACAAATAGAGCTAATCTGAAGAACAGGTTAGCACTTTCCTGCTCTATGCTTCTTTTAAACTGGATTTTTAAAATTATATTCCTCCTAGCTTCTCCCATTGGTAAGGATAATCAGGTAGCTTGATATTTTCCTGCTTGGACAGTCCTAGAAGTACTGGCACAGTGAATTTCGCCATGTTTCTGTGGGAAGGTTTCCTAGTGAAAACAGAAGAAAGCTACTTCACTTGGTTCTGGTGCTACATTTTAACAATCATAGAATCACAGAATGCTTAAGGTTGGAAGGGACCTCTAGAGGCCATCTAGTCCAACCCCCTGCACACGCAGGGTCACCTAGAGCACGTGGCACAGGACTGCGTCCAAGCGGGTTTTGAAGATCTCCAGAGAAGGAGACTCCACAACCTCTCTGGGCAGCCTGTTCCAGGGCTCTGTCACCCTCACTGTTAAGAAATTTTTCCTTAAGTTCCTCTGGAACTTTTGGTGCTTCAGTTTGTGGTGATTACCTCTAGTTCTGCCGGTGGCCACCACTGAAAAGAGGCCATCACCATCCTCCTCACTGCCTCCCTTGAGGTACTTATAGACACTGATCAGATCCCCTCTCAGCCTTCTCTTCTCCAGGCTGAACAGGCCCAGCTCCCTCAGCCTCTCGCTCTTCTTAATGCACCCCAGGATCCCATTGGCCTTCTTTTAGGTTGTTTTGTATCTCGAATGCCCAGATCACTTCAGAGATACCATATCAGAAACTATCTGGACAGTTTGCAGTTAGTGATACCATTTTTGTTTTAAACAATAGCAAATCAACAGAATACTCTGGTTCCCTAATCTGTGTTATAAAGTGCAAATCTTAGTTACGACTCCATAAGAGCAGCCAGCTGGAACACAGAAGTAGTTTAAATTCAAGTTTAAATAAACTTGAATTTTACAAAACAATAACAGTGTTTTGCTTTCATTTCAGTAGAAGGCAGTGGAATAAACTTATTATTGATAATCACCATTTTTTCAATAATCTGAACATAAAACAGAAAGAGGTCAATGGAGAGGGATTTCCGTCATATATTGTTAAGACAGTTGCTATACTGGGAGCACTCTGAGATTATCTCAGAAAAAAGGCAGCCTGATAAAGGATTGTTGCTTCCATTTTCTGTGTTCTGACTGGTTGGCCTTGCGGAACAGTTAGGTGACAAGACACCTGTCAGGCGTGACAAGGCAGCCAGCCCCAGCAGCTTCACAGCGGGGATCTCCAAGGTTGTTTGCATTATTTTTCTGAGGCAATGTTACGTGAACTACTTACCAAACCAAAATTCTGCATTTGTGGTCAGCGGATTAACAAAGATATTTTACTGGGTTACAAGAAGGTTGAGACATTTTGGGACATCTGCCCCGCTACAGGAGGAGATGAATTCAGTAAATGATGGTGAAAGGCCTCCATTGGCAATAAGCAATGTTTTTATGAATAAAGAATATTGAGAATCTGTACTAACTTGGAAATGTTGGTTCATAAACTCTTTATAAATTTGGGGTTGCTGGATTAGATTCTTATTTCTTTATGTATTTCACTATCTGAAAGATTTTTGCACCTTCTCCTTGTCTGAGGTAGGTATTTTTATGATGATTTCGTGATTCATTGGTTTCTTGCTGGGAATTAAATGACTCCTCCTAAATTCAAATATCTGTTCTTAAAGCCTGAGAAATTCACTGATTTCACATTTCTCCACATTTTACATTTAAGTATCATATTTTCATATGTGCCTTTGTAATATACGTCATTTTAGCTCTTAAATTTCAGTGCTAAGTTTCAAAGCTTAGCTGCTTTACCACAATCACCTGAAAAAAGTAAAAGAAAGTCAAAAACTTCAGAATAACCTAGCGTCAGAGAAAAAAATCTTCCTCTGACCTGGGGGTCTTGCTGGCCAGCATCTATTTCGAGAACAGAGGTAAGCATTGTTTGAAGCTTCCTCATGTACTGATCACAAATATGTGGACTTTTGGTTCTCCACATTCTTTTTCTGAAAATACCTTTTAAATATGTTTCACTTGTGCTTCAGCAATCACTCAGAGCTGGGAAATCTTGGTGAGGTCTCAACCTCATTCACTGTCAATGTGCGAACTGTTTAGCATGGCCTCGTTATAATGAGCAGTTAATTCCAACTTGATTCACTTCACTCTCTGCTAGCCTGCTTTTCCGGTCAACAGTGATTTTAGTAGCTGTGCAATCTTGAGGCATTTGTTCTTTTGTTCTTTTTTTTTTTTTTCTCCATGTTACAGGCATTTTGGAGTTTATTAGATCTTTTTAAATGATATTTCCTTTCCACCTTCTACTTCTTCCTTTTCAGAAACTTTCTCATGCTCAGTTTTAGTTTCTCTGCATTTTTCTTTTCTTTTAATAAGACTAAGTAAAATGTTACTGATGATTGGTACAAGAGGTCAAAAGCCACTTTTGTGTGACTGTGGTGGACCTTAATCTTCCTCTAGATATTAGAGTCAGGAGTACATTAGAAAATAGAGCAGTGGAGATTTTGAGTGAAGGTAGCTCCTACTTTTGTGGCTGAGGCTGAATGGAAGAGTGGCAGAGATATTCCAGATGGACCAAAATAAAATTAAATAGCTCAACTCTGAAGAGTAGAGATATGGGAAAATAAATGGAAAGAAGAGAATGGTGAAGAGCAGGGAGAAAATTACCCATTTTGCATATAAATGATGTAATTACCCCCTCAGCTTCTCAGGCAGAAGTTGACATCCCTAATTAAAATAATTTTATGATCTTCCGGGGACAGATATACAAAGGCATAAAGAGAAGCGAAAAATAACAAATACAAACCTAACCAATATCAGCAGCCATTTTTACAAAATACTTTTGCATTAGGACAGATGATGTACATGCAGGCTCAGCTTTATAACAAATTATCAGGCTTGTATTTTATTTCAGATGATTCACAGAGCTTGATATAAAAGCCAGAAGCTGAATAAAACCTTTTCAGAGAAGAGAATGATGATGACACAATATGAGGACAGGGAATTGAAAGCTTACTGGACTGAATTTCATTGTTTTCTTCTGATTAATACTGGAAATTGAAAGCCACTGCATTTAACCTGTGCTGATGCTACAGTAGCTGTAATTAAGCATGAGAATATGGACTTACAACTTGTGCATGCTGATTGTTTCATATAAAGCCAGTACATGCATTGTGAAAACCACAACAGAGCAGTCCAGGTACTAAAGACCGACATTGTTATTCGTTTAATTGATCCTAGAGTATTCCAACAAGTATTCACTTCCCTCTTGTCCAGTAATAAAAGTAGTTAAGGAATGTTCTACAGACTGAGATAGTGAGAGGCTGTATAGTTTTTGATCATGCAGGAAGCCGTGTTGTTCTACAAAGCAAGACAAAACCTAGCAAGTGTAACAAATCTGGAAAATTCCATTATCATATGCCTCATCTTATCATTCATATCATCTGACTGGCTGATTTAAGGTTGCTAAGAGACTTGACAGAACATCTTGTTAATATTACACACTGCATGGTAGCGATTGATAAATCAATTGTTACCACTAATTTTACTCAAATAGAGTGATATTTCAGTAGTCAAAAGATTTCAGAAGAATATCCTTCTGCAATCGCTAATCGTCTTTTGCATTTTGTAAGCACTTTCTCAACATCCTGGTAAGATGTCAAGATAAAGTGAAGGAGAATAACCTTATCTTGAAACACAGAAATTCAGAAAATCAGTCTAGAATTCTTATAAGAACTGATGTTCCTGGTCTCCAATCACTCTTGTTTTGGTATTGACTAAGTTTTGACTAAATTAGGAAAATGAAATCTTTCTTGACATATTTTTGTGTCTAGTCCTGATTCACTTAATGAAAGCAAGCAAAACATTCTAAGCTTCAGAAACGCTTTGGATTTGGTTCTGCTGAAAGGATAGGCATCATTTCAAGTCCATTAGTTCTAAGCTAATTCGTTCTGCCCTAATTAATATGATTCATTCATAGACTATAGAGCCTGGAATAAGCATTTTGGTTTATGAGCTAATTAAATATTATCTACTACACCATGTGCTTAGTTCTTCAAGTTTATTTATACAGGTATGAAAAGGAAGCTTAAAGTTTTAGGGCAATTTTGATTCTCTCCTTGCAGGTTGAGATTTTGGAAGCTGATGTGTCAGTGGAAAAATGCTTAGAATTTTCAACATGTATTCATGTTAAAAACACATAGCAATTATTTTATCTGGCAAGTATGTCTTAAATGGAAAGACGAATGTTTCTTATCTCTTATGCTGTTTGTGTTTGTTTTGGAAAAGTAAAAGGAACCTGACAGACAACAGTACCAGTTGAAAATCTCTCTCAGGCTGTGTTTTTTTGTGAAGTTTTCCTCCATGGCAATTCTACCATGAAGTCTTCATGCCTGCCCTTCCCTCTGCACTCCCTTTTCAGTGCAGGTTTGTGATTGTGTGAGAAGCATCAATAGACACTTGTACTGGCACAGTGAAGGGGGCTGCTTTGGCTGGGGAATTGAGTGGCTGTAAGCAAGAGGACTGGCAATGCAGTAAGCTGACATTGCTGCTCAGAAAAGTGTTCCTAAGGCCATAACCACTGGAATAATCCTAGAATATATCATCCCCTTAATTGGCTTAAACCCTTTGTGAGTGATTACTATGGCTCTGTTAGAGATGGAAAAGCAAATGTGTGACTGTTCCTCAAATTGTTTCACCTGGCAACCTGGCAGGTTAGTGAAACTGCACTGATCTTCTTTCAAACTAGAAGATGGGCCTGTAGGCAGTTGTCCAGCGGGACTGTTGAGAAGCGGATGTACATTCAGTTCTCCCAGTTCTTCTCGGAGCTGACAGGTGAGGTAGGCAATAAGGCTTAGGAATCCTTTAAATTATTCTGGTGTGAGCGGTTGCTATTTGTGTAGAAGCCCCTTCTGAAATAGTGGCTATTGAAGGTGTGAGCACAGGTTATTTAATGGATAAACAGACAAGCCCATGAACGTACGTTGAATAAGTAACCTTTTTGCAAAAAAAAAAAAAAAAAAAAAAAAACCTTCTGTGCCGGACTTTCAAGAATCTCAGTAAAGAAGGTGTGCAGTCAGAATACAACTATATGCTTGCAGACAAATAATGGCCTTTAGCTTTTGTAATGTGACAAATGGCATAATTTTACTCTTCTTGCTAGAGAAACTGAAAATCAAAGATAGAAGAGCATAACATAAAGCTCTAATGCAATGATTGATAGCAGAAAGGGCCTTCTTTAGGTATCATGGATATTATGATCCAGAAAACACTTTTAGAGATAGGGGGATATTCTTGAAAAAAGGTTGAGTCAAGGAATAAAGTGTGGAACAATACATCCTTGATTTGGATTTTGGATTCTACTGAGACATTCAGTATAGCTTCCTGTCCTTTCAGTCAGGGAATCAAGATTTATTCGTGGAATATTTGACATGAAAACAAATATATGACTTGTGGAATATTTGACATGAAAACAAATATATGACTTTTCAACTTCTTTGCAAAGATATATATACATCTTGCTGAAGGTGGTATGCAATCTATACTCTGTACACTTTTTATTTATTTCTAGATTTTAGAGTGTATATTAGTATATTATTTTAGAGAGTATATTAATCTCTCTTTATCCTTGTTTCTCAAGAGATGTACATAGATGTCTATATACCAGCATTCATCTTTCTGGTTAGTGCCACTGTGTGGATAATACATCACTAGAGCAGTGGTGCTAGTTATGATGTATGACACTAACATATCACAAAAGCATTGCCACTTCTGTGATGTATTATCCAAAACATGGAATTAAACAGAAAGATCAATATAATATGGACCCTTAATTTTTTAAGGTGGGTTAGAAAGCTTTAGATTAAAGGAGATAGGCTCCAGATGTTTTTCTTAGGAGGCTCAGTACACAGCAGAAAAAAAGTGAGATAAACTGTCACTTACTATATAAACTAAATAGTAAATATAAACTAGTATATATGTACTATCTGGTATATAAGCCACTTTGTACAAAAAAGAAGTTCCTTCTATGACTGGCAAAACCCTTCAAGTCTTGTTCCCTGTATGTTACATCCTTTGTATCCTCGTCTGCAATGTATCCCTTTACTGTTTCCACATTAGCCTGTTCCCTCAGTGGATTTTACAGTCTCAGGATTGCTACCTGACAGCTCATGGTGCACCCAATGCAGATAAAAATATCTGCCCTGTGAGGGTAATAGGCAACCTTGTCTCTGATGATTGGCTTTTGGTCAATGGTTGCATTTACTTTAAGGCCTTTGCCTTACTTCTTAGCTGACTCTAAGTTCTGCTGCAGTATATCCATTTTCTTAAGAACAGTGTTACTTTCACTAACACTGTTTCTTTGATTTGCATCAAAATAAATTTGTCTTTAGCATTGTTCGCTTTAGCTTCCCAACACCTCCAAATCTTTAAGTGTTTAATAACATATTGCAGACAGACCTTGAATAATAAATGTGGAGTTTGTTTTATTTCAGTCCTGCAAGTCCTTTCAAAGTGCTTTGATCATATTTTCCTCCTTGTGCTCAAAGAGGTGAAGTGGAAAGAAGGTCTGTCAGATTTGGGCATTCCTATATTTTAAGAAGAAACTCCAGACATTATTGTAAAACAAGATTAAAACTGAGACGATTGCCACTTTGGGGCCTATCTGTCTACTAAGTAAAAAAAAAAAAACAATCTCACAACGAAACAGAAAAACTTTCTTGCGTTACAAAGTCCTTACTCCTAAACATCTCAATAGAAGGAAAACTGGTGTAAATATCTGTTCCCGTTCTATATTCTGTAATGTTACAAATAATCTTTACATTATTCTATCTTTTTATACTTATTGTGTAGCCACCTCACTTCTGGTTAAATACTCTGTTTATTAATCTCTTTAGCCTGATATCTAACCAAAACTTTCCTTTTATAGCATTAGGATACTATTTTTTAAAACCCTTTTTTTTTTTTTTTAGGTTAATGCAGTCCTTTTTCTGTCTTGACATTATTTAATTGAATCCTTAAAGGTTATACACTTTTATATCTCCTTAACCTGTCTTTCCATGCAATGTATAAATTAAGTTCCATTGCTTGCTCTTCCTGGGTCATATCCTCTAGGCTTTGAACCTTGTCAGCTGTCCATTGTCCTGCAAAATGAGTATATGTATATGTGTTTTCCTGGTATTCAGAATATGAAAGCATATTAAAGTTGAAGAAGACAGTCTGGCAGCCTATAGCCTCCTATAGCATACTTATGGACATTCTTTGCATTCATCTTGCAGGAAATGGGAAGTTTTTTTTTTTTTTAATCAGGTTTTCTATCATGGACAGAATGATAGAAGGTTTTTATGCCTTTGACTTGTTGACATGCTGTATTTCTCAGAGCAATAGCTGGAAATTGAAGATTTTGTTCATGTATAGAACCTGCTAGTATGGACCCTACTCCATTGATGTCAGAGCGCTCCATCTCAAATCCCTTGTGATATCTTGGTTTCTTTAGAATCAGTATTTGTGACATGGGATGTTATGTGGTTAATGTGTTTTGTCCTAAAACACAGTTTCAATTCTCACAGTTAGAGAAGAGGGAAGTCATTCAAATTGTGTAACAGCAAAACCACTGCATTTTATGGAGGTCATGGTAATTTATATCTCTTATGTCTAGACAGTGTGCTTACAAGCTCATTCAGCTCTACTACTTCATACTTTCTAAAAAAAAAAAAAGAAAAGAAAAAGAAAATTTTAGCTAAGTTCAGAGCAAGATTGCAGCATCAGTCCCCCACCACATGATTCACAGAAGAAATTACAGTAACAGTCTTCTCCCTGAGGTGAGAAACGAAAGCTGCCAAAAACCTTTCTGTCTTTTTCGTGTTTGAATCTGAACACAAGTCCATACATGTGTCAAAGAATTAAGATACTAGAGAGAGCTATGTCTGTGTAGATAAGCATCTGAAGACGCACACCTCTCCTCCAACTTATTCTTTTTTTATGTTGTCATGATAAGGGAATTAGCAAAATGGGCCAAATGATGGTTTTGGTTATATTAGTTCCCTGTGATGTCACAGGATTCCTGTGCAGACAGGTGTAGAATTTATCCAAGAAGTGTCTATGAAAAGGTGCTGGTTTGGATAGAGAACAGAATCCTATATTGCTGCCACATAAAAGAGTGACTTCATTTAGAGAAAAGAAATATATTAGGGTTCATTATGCTATTAAATACATACAAAAGTAGGTGCAAATATAAATGACCAGTGATTGTGTACATCTGCACACTTATTTCTTTTTTTTGTGTGTGTGTGTGTATATATATGCACATAAGTACATATATGCTGGTAATTTGTATGCTGATGTACTCAGCATCATCAGCTCTATAATAAGCTACTGTTTGGATGCTGTTTGAAAAAGACTTTGTGCAGACATAAAATGGAGTACAGTCCTTTCTTAAAAAAATGTACAAGTAATCTCTGCATTAATCTGTGATTTTATTTAGTCCGAAATATTGAAAAGAGTAACAGGAAAATCTTTTATGATAGAAAAAAGAAACATTAATTTTTCAGTGGTATTTAATGTAAAATTTCTCTGTAATACCATGGATTTGTCTCTGTACTTCATCTCAACTGTAATCAAGCTCTTTTTTTTACAATTGTAAAAAGCCCTTCTTATTCACCTGTAATTCAATGACCTACCATTCCTTCAGCAATAACATTCTTTCTAAGGATCTGTGTATATTTTACTTTGATCTGTACTAGTTGCTAGTATGATATTTTACAGTGAATAAGTTGCAGTAATGTCTGGAGCATTCTAAATAATAGTCCTTTAGGATAAATATATGTATTTATGTATTGTGGCAGAGAAATATTGAAAATATTGAAAGTTGGATGTAACAATTATTGGAAGCTACTACAAAAGAAGCAAAAAGAGATGAATACAGTTCAACTGACAATCATAAGTAGAAAATACAGTTTAACTTTTTTTTTTTTTTAAAGAACTATGTTGAACATAAAAAGGTAGATGAGAGCCATTTGCTTTTAACGATTTATAATGCTTTTAAGAGCTTCCTTACAATGGAAAAGAGGAAACACATCGGTCCCTAATTCAGAGAGAGTCATTACCATTTAGGCGTAGAAAACGTATTCTCTAAGGTGTTTATCTGTAAACTCTTTATCAAAGGAAATTATGGAAGTTATACAGTTAAATTCTGTGCTTTCAACAAAAATGTCAGCACAGGTCTAGGTCTAAATCAGTATGTTGATGTGCAGAGACACATGTTTAGAATGACTCATGGGTTTCTTTTGAGATTTTTTTTTTTCATTAGCATCTAGTGCTATCAAATTAAGCCTAACATAAAGTGAATTAACATAGCACATGCATTGTTAACTTTCAGAAAAACAACATGCACAAATATATAAAGAGAAGTCTAAAACTGAAATGAATAGCTCTCTCTTCCATCTAACTGAGAACAAAGCTTAATATATAATAATCTTTCTTAAGAGAAGCATATGCACTTGGGACTGATATTAGGCTTTCTAAATACTGTTATTTTCCTTAAACATTATCCTTGCATCCAAATGATGTCATTATCTACAAGTAATGGGAGAAAAGGATCATTGGGGCACATTCAATTGCAATACTGCTGTTAGAGGTTGTGTATGAATACTATCCAGAGTCTCTTATGGAATTGCAGAAAATGGTCCAACTTTAGTGAGGTTTTCTAACTAACAATTAAATGGACAACTAGAATAAGCTGCAAAGGTAGCCTACATGATTGTAAATTCTAGTCTTAAACAGCACAGTACTTAACAATTTTATAAATAATTTATAATCTTATAAAAATGGAAATTCTCAAAAATTTGCAGAAACTCCCTAGCTGTAGCTCTGTAAATATGATCATTGGTATTACTATAGCACTGGAAGGAAGGATAGGTTCAAGGAAGGATATTTTTAATGTAGAAATTTTTACTAATTGATGCAACTTTTTATTAATTAGATCATTTTGACTGTTAGACTATAAAAACCATTATTGGACTAATAACAAATTCTTATCTCCCTGTATATGCAATATTCCCATGACAAAGTTCTGAGTGTAAGAATTCTTTAAAATTCCTTCCACTTGGCTACCTGGAACAGGGAGGTAAGCAAAGTAAAGCATTATCAAGGTGTAAATGAAGAAGTCTAAAGTGGTTTCAGTATGAGATTTACCAACAGACAGATGCTTTGTCAAGAGTGAATGACTTACTAAACAGAATGAGTATCTTTGGATACTCAAGGGGACATGATTGCAGCAGCAAGTGCCTCCACTGCACCATGTTAGTGTCTTGCGCCCTTCCAGTTGAAATAGGGTTGTTGGGCACCTACAGAAGAAGGAAACAAATGTTCCTGAATAGAAAGGCAAGGACTTAGGAATTAGGACATTCAAGCATCAAGAGCAATGAGCTATGAATGGCTTCAAACCCATTTAGACAGAAGAGAGCTGGAACCCCTTTTTCTTTCACTTTCTGTAGAAATGGTTGCTGCTGATTTAGAACAGTTTTTGTGTTGTCCTTTATAATTATTTCTACTTTTTTAAGGATGAGAAAATGGTGGTTAGTCCTTTTAAGGTTCTGGTTTCAATTAGTTGCTGTCCTTCAGTTGGTGAGCAGACTGGCTGAAATATGCACAGGTATTTTTCCATCCCTCACAGATCCTTTTCACTAACATTCTACAATATGAACAATGTGAATATTACTGTTTTAAGTGTTGCTATTCCACTAGGCCTTCATGGGTGGCAAGAATAATGGTTTTAAATTTGAAAAGTAATGCTGGTGTAACTGATGGAAGCCCTCTCACCCAAATACACTGAAAAAAAATAACATTATAATTTGTAGTACTCAAGATGAGTCTGCATTAACAGTTTTGCTCAAAACCAGCATGAATTTGAAAGCTGATCTCCCCTAACTGCCTTGTGTTTTACCTTGAAGAAAGTAAACTCAAAGATGTGCTTCAAGTTTGCATTTGTGTGCCCCAATAATTAATGAACCCAAGCCCATAGAACCAGACTGCAGCTTGATCAAGGCAAAACCTCTGAAACACGTGTGTCATGTAGACATTGGATCCTCAGCATCAACTGTTTCGCCCTGCACTTCTGCTCCTCTTGCTACAAACTACTTTTTAAATATAGACACAGCCCCACATACAAATCCAAATTTGATTAGTAGATAACATTTTATTAAAGGCAAAAATAAAATCACCACAAACTAGATGGTAGAGATACATAGATACTTAATTGCTGAAGTATAACTATTGTGCAGCATTTTCCCTCATTGAGGCAAATGGTAGGACAGCTGCTTGCTTCTGTGCTTATGTAGTAAGGCTAAATCATAGCAGGACTTAAGTCCAGCTGGATAACAAAGTCCAGTGCATTTTGTGTTTTGAGCTACTTCTTCTCTTACTTACTTGCTTATTCATCTACCCACTCTCTTCCTTGCTTCACTGGCCTTTCTAGCCAAATATTTGCCGTTTCTCTTATTTCAGCTCTTAAGTCGAAGTGCATACGCTACTTAGGAATGGTTAAGCCTTCTTTTATAAGATGGATTCTGGATTTCTCATATTTCATAAATGGTTCTTAAAGAAGTTCTTTCACTTCACAGTGTTCACACTCCTGAACAAAAAAAAAATGTACTTGAAAAAATACCCCCCAAAACTTGTACCTTAGTGCTGGGAAGCAGTTGTCTTGTGTCTGTGTTCCTGGGATAAGTAGACTCTAAACAATAACTGATGGGTCCAGGCACGTGTGCAGTATTGCAACTTGGAAATTTCTGTCTCCTTGTAAATGGAATGGCTTTTAAACAATAAAATAACCTATGCACTTTAACTTATTAGGGGCTCCCATTGGATCTTTTCACTTGACTTTCTCATCTCTAGTTCCTTTTGCCTTCTCTTGCAACCCCCTCCCCTCTGAAACCCAGGGCTGGCTCATGTGTTTTCTGCTTGGGGACTCAACCAGTATGTTTTACATAACATGTAAATAACATGTTATGTATTACATGTTATGTAATATTTACATGTTAACATTAAACAGCATCCACAAACATTAGAGCGAGCCCTAGATTATTATGTAAAAGGTGAGTGGCATTTTCACAGGTGCCACCATCAAAATCTTGGTTCTGGTAACATGTGTTAGCTTGATCTGCACAAATTTAAAATCTCTAGACTCTTCAGGCCCCTTTTCTTTACTTTTGGGTATCAGCAGCAAGTAGTCGCCTGCTTCGGTGTGGATAATTGCCCCCAAGAGATTATTTGGGTAACGTATTAGGTAATTTAGTTATTGCCTTTTGAATGGCAACTTACCTTAGTCTGGCTGTTTCTGGTGTCCCATCTGGCTGGCTATTGTGAACACCACTATTTGGTATCTAATTCTTTGCATTTAATATAGATAGTTTAAGGACCTTATTCTGAATTGTCATTTTTTAGTACTGAAGCGCTGATCTCATTGCTTTTTGAGGTTAGGTATATATTATCATATTGAGATGCTGATGTAAAGCAATGTAATTCAAGTCAAGGAAAATAGCATAACATGATGCCATGCACCTTGAAGAAACCTATTACATGACTTTGGGTGGAGTCCTAGAATTTGACAACTACATGGATTTGTTCCAAACAATTAAATGAATCTTTCTTTGGAGCATATGGGGAAGGGAACGTCATGTTTGAGAAATATGGTTGGCTTCTAATCTTGATTTTTAATTTTGCAACAGAACAATAATTTGGCACAGCATATAAGCCTTTTTTTCCTGTTAAGTACAAATGTTTTTTCTTGAAAGATGGAAAAAAAAATCCCTTTTCAGAAAGATCTAGTTTTAATTTGCATATCTAATGGATATTACGTTTTTGTCTCAGTTTTTCTGAACTGCAATTTGAAATTAATGTGGTTGTCTTTATTTCAGAGTACTAAAATGTGTAATGGAAATTAAATCTAAAGACTCAGCTATTCCAAGTTGGTCAATTGAATAGGATCTGACTGGTATAATTGTTACTAAAAAGATGATGATGGATAGAAAAGGAGACATTGTTTATACACAGAAAATTTGCTTTTGTGCATCCTCTCCCCCTGAGTTCATACCGGTGTTTGCTACTCACACCAGGGCCTGGGCTGGGAGACGGGGTGATACAGCACTTGTCTAGTTGCACAAAGAGTAGCTAATTTTGTTCATGCTTCTGGAAACATCTCAGGTAAAATACGGGCTTATCACCAGTAGTCTACCCCTGGTTTCAGAGGACCTCAGTTAACTCTCCTAATCTGTCGCGATTTTGAGCAGAAGTGGTGTCATTATGCGTGATTACAAGCCAGTCAGAGAAGGACCTTTACATAGTGTTTGATGCTCTTCCCGAGTTCCATGAGGAAAGGCTCCCTGATGGAGCTCCAGGGATGTGCGGAGCAGAGGCGAGCGAGGTGTATCGGCCCCTCCGGCACCGTCCGTCGCGGCGAGAACCGAGCTCCCACACGCAGCTCCAGCCCGGCTGGGCGCCGCGCCACCGCCTCGCCGAGCCAGGACGCTGCTCTAAGGAAATAAGGGGATTATACTTTTAAGGGGAAATTTAAGAGGATTGCAGATTTAAGAGATGGCCAAAGGGGCACTTTTATAGCTTTTTAATTAAAAGATATTTTGGCTCAAAGGCCAGAAGGATTAAAGTTCTGGTAAAACCAAGTTAAATGTCAAGCACAGGGTTAAACCACAAATTACACATATTTCTAATGGATCTTTAGCCTTCTAACTTGTTTTTTTTTCTTACTAGACCAAACAATCCTTAAAGCTGATTAAGGACATTTTCTATCAATCTTCCTCCTTCAGAACTTCTCCTCTCTTACCCATATTTATATCATGTACGACGCAATAATTTGGATGGCTAGTGTTATAAGAAGGGAGGCATTTAGCAGGCTGCTTTATCATTCTTATATTTTTGAAGAAAAAAACTAAGCATAGCTACATTTGAATATTTAAATGGCCGGTCTATTTTTTTTTCTGTTTATTTTATATGATCTGCAGTATATAAAAGTCAAAGAGAGAGGTAAAGTATCAGATTATATAACAGAAAATCTCATAGGTCTATTGCAATTCCTATTTTTTTTCTGTAAATGTTTTGCCCTTTTATTGTTGAGTCATGTAACATTATTTTGAAGTGAAAGTGAAGGTGTTAAGTCAAAAGAAGTAATTTTAAGTTTTTAATTATTCTACAAGTTGTGCCCTACAGCACATTTCCTTAAAATTGTACCTTTTGTTCAGCACTAAGCTGCATGAATTACTTATAAGTGAGGCAGATCGATATCTCTGAATGTCTTACAAATAATAATTTAATTCAGTTGGGATTTTATTCTTCTGTTGTTGCTGTTCATTCACTGGCATTTTATTCTCACAGTGTTAATAGCAAAAAAATCCGCTTGTAGAAAGAACGGTCTCTTATCAAACAAATCTGTGAGTTCAAGGACAAAACTACTAGAGGCATGCTGCTATTACCACACAGTTGTTTCCTAATATACTGACCAGAACTATCTTGTGTTATGCTGTGGTTTCTGATGTCTAGTGTCACTGGAGTTGTGACACATCTTACCGGTTATACTGCTCTTAAGGCATTAAGACCAGTTGGACCACTGCGAATGGCTTTCCTTTAGGCATTTTAATTATAAAAAGAATTGGCGAGGAAACTGCTGATGATACGCTGACAGCCATGTTGTGTACTTGCACACGCATGCATGTATGTGCGCTTTGGATGCAGAATTTCTATCCTTATGATTCCACCGAAAACATAAAGCTGCTTTCAATACCCAATACCTCCTCGTTTACCACCACAGTACTAATTTTCTCTTTGGAATGAAGGCACTAAAAACCGAATGAAAAATCTTTTAAAATACTACTTAAAAGATGCCAGCACCTTGAAGCCTTCAAAATATGAAGAAGGATAAGTGAATAGTACTGAAAATGAATGTTTCATGTTTATCATATCATTCTGGTAGGAAAAATGACCGATGTATCACAGATGTTTGTGTCTGCTTGTGGGGTCAGTAAACTGCATTATATTGTATTGTAAACTGTATTATATTCTGTTAAGATAAATTTAAGCCAAGTTCAGTCAGAAGAATCTATAAAACAATCTGTTTTGTATGTCTTTTGAAAGTATCAACACAAGTTTAAAGGGTAAAGCACCGAGAGGCAGGAGGCGTAAAACACTGGCTAGGCTTAATTTTTTTTTCTGAAGTCCGGAGGAAATAAAAATAAAAAGATAAACAAGATTTTATAGGACAAAGTATAGTGTTGCCTGCTTCCTTAAATTAACGTACCAAGGGATTTTACTTAGAACATTGGTCTACCTTTGGCACTAAGTGTCTGCTTGTGTCTACGGTGATCCAGTGCTTCAAGTCACTGGGCCCATCTCTAAGGCCTGTAATCCCCGCTGTTTGCCGACTGACCCATTGTCACTCAGAGCTTGTCGTGGCTCTGCCCTCTCATTTATGACATTGTTTCTATATCCTAAGTAACAGGAGGATTTGCCCTGCTTTAAAAAGCAGTAGCTTTTGACCCGATGTCTCCGCATGCTTATGTCTGTAAAGTTCTGTTACCAATTGTAAAAAAATGCTGTCAGATCTCTTTATTTGTGAAGTCCTTTGATCTTATTGAATCTTATTCAGAAAAACATCTAAATCTGTGTTCATTCACTATTTGCGCTCTGTGATGTTTTGAATGGATGGTCCATCAGGGTTACTGTGCTTTGCTTTCTATTTTAACACAGATTTAGTTCAGACTTCTTGCTGCTGCTAGCATCCAAAGATTCTGACATTTCAAATGCAAGCGTTCTTGTTTCTATTATCAGCACTCGTATGAATAAGGTAAAGATATAACTGAACCGAAATGATTTTTGGGAGTGCTGAGGTTATTAAACACAAAAAAATACCCATAGAATTACTGCCTCAGCGTAGGGGGCCTGTGGCCTGCATCTTAGAAATTGCTATGGGATGTGTCTTCCTGGGTTGCCTGGAGCTTGGTCACGAAGTAGGCCTAGGTGACCTGGTACAACTCACTGTTCCCTTTAGCTGGCTAAAGACTTAAAGGACCACATTTTCTGAACATAGACTTTGTATATTTGTAATCTCTTGCCTGAGTTTTGATTTGACGCTTTTTTGTTTTCCAAAAATATCTTATTGTGAGTCACTTGTCCAGTCAGTTATTTCCCAAAGCACTTTTCTTCCTAAGAGAAATGATGAAATAGCTTTCCTTGTATGCCAACTAGTTTGTCCCTCTCTTCAATCCAACTCTGATTTTGGAGGCCTGAATCTTGTCCCAGATTATGTTTGCAGTTGCAGAGGTGCTCCACTAATTTAATTAACTTTAGTTTTACCTTGGTACTGATCTGTGGTGTGATATTACACTTTGCATATTTTCACTTGATCAGACTGTTAAGAATGGAGTTTAGGATGCTGCTTATTTCTACCAGGATTATCTTTCTTCCCCCATTAGCTTCTGCTGGGCTTTTCAAATAATCATGACTGTTGCGGGATAATTTCATATTGATTTCTGATTATAGTTTTCTCTTTGTTATTTTTTACTTTTACTTTACTCTTTTCTTGTATGTTGTGTCAGTACTTACAACTCGCTATATTTAAATGAAAGGATTACGCATTCCTACTTTATTTAATAATTTTATCCTTTATTAGTATCTGTTACTTCTGTACTGATGTGTAACAACCTGACTTTAGTTATGGTGCAATGATTTGATACTGATAACATCAGTCTATAAAACAGTCAGGTAGAACAACCTAAACCGCATAAAAATGTGATTAACATTTTTTACAGCGCACTCTTCTGAAATAAACAGACCGTACTAGATTTTAACATCTGGTCTCTAGCAATTCTTGCAGGGGTGATAACATTGGATTTTTTTTCTTTGCAAATGCTGGCAATTTTTTTCATCAATTTTGTCATCAAGGAACAGCTGTTGCTTCAGAACACCGTGTATTCATGTTTGAAATGTAGCTGATACTCACTTCTGTTTACTTCTACATGACATCGTTTTGCATTGGGTACAATTCAAAAAGACAAATGTCTTCCTGTGCTTTAAAAAGATGTCGTGTCACCATTTAGAAAACAACCTTTTATTCATACTTTAATAATACCTGCGAAAATATGCTTTATTACTATGTCTCTAACAAGAGTCTGAAGCAATTTCTTTGCAAAAGACAGAACAGTATAACAGGTTGTTTTTGTGTGAACTTATGGTCTCAGTTGTTACTATGCTATCTTATAAACAAAGCCTTCCACTTCTGGCAGCAGCGGCATTCTCTTAGACTGGTCAAGAGAGCACAGCCCGTAACAGTTCATAGGATATTCCAAAAAAAATACTTCAAATGCCTTGTTTCTTTAGAATACCAACTATATTTATTTTCCATTAGCTGTGAGAATCTTTGTGTATCAAAAAATAACCCTGATGTGTAAAACAACAACAAATTTTGGTTTTAAAAAAAAATAAACAGCTGTCAACATTCAATGTTGCCTCTTGAGCAAGGGTTCAATTACTGATTGAAAGGTAATTATAGGTTTTAGAGGGTGAGCAGTTTTCATGTTTGTAAAAATATCTAGTTTTTTAACTAGTGCAGTGGAAAATCTACAGATAACATTTCCACATCCTTCATGCCTGCAACCTGCCTGCCGTGATTTACATATCCTACAATGATCTTTTTTGAGAAGCTGAGTTTCAGTACGTTGTGGCTCTGTAACACGTGCAAATAAGAATAAGTCTTTGATTCTTCTACATTATAGAAGAAAAGTCTGGTTTCAGCTTGCACAAACTTCACAGTCCTGAACTGGACAGCGAATTAGTAGTAAGTAAAGAGTTACGTACAGTCCAATTCATTTTTCCCAGATGCACAAGCAGGTTAGGTGGCAAATTATGTATGTAAAAGCTATTTTCTTTTCAGCCTGTCCCTGCCCCTTCTCTTCCTTCTGTATCCCACAAATTATCTTAAAAATAATAAATAAATAAAAATTCATTTTCGTTGGAGCATGTTATGTGCATGGTAGGGAATATGAAGTGAGAATTTGTAAGAAGATACTATTCTTTTACAATTTCTCCTCTGATTTATTCAGTTTATCAGAGGATATAGTTTTAAAAATATTGTAATTTAAAAGTAAGGCTAATCTAAGAATGGATTCTGCATTTGAATAAGTGGATAAAGAGGGTAGTAACTGGTATTTTATGGAATTTAAATTAGAGTAGAATATTTGTTTTCTGAAAATTGACAACAATTACATACATTTGAGAAAGAAGAAGAACTTTAAAATATTTCGACATGAGAACCTTCTTGGACCAACCTCCTCTTCCCAATCCAGCAACAATATACTTAACATTAAAACAAACAAAAAAACCAAGTATTATTTTTCAACCAACCTCCTCTTCATTATAATGATAATCAGACTGTTTTAATAATCAGTATGTTGTTAGATCTTGGATGTTCTTCAGGCCTCTGTAGAATAATGTCTATTTAATGGCCACCAAAACTATTAGGATTTATGCATCAGACAGTGGAATGATTGTCTGAGCCGTGGATTGTGGCAGTTTCTCTTTTGCAGATGCAATCTGGATGCCTTGGTATCTGTTAAAAAAAATAACTGGAATTTTTAATCTCGTTTTTAACGTGAGGATACTTGGCCAAAATGGACTAAATCCTGTTTCCGTTACTGATTTCCTCAGTATTCTCAGTAATTATTTCTGCAAATATAACTTTCTATATTTAAATTATCTCCACATCTCATTAGCAGAAGAGGAGGAGTTTGGGAATTCTTCAAGGAAATCTTCCAAATGTTCTTGGTGCAGTGGGCTTACACAATGTCATGGGAAGTTTTTCACTCTTGTTAAAGAGTAGTTTGAAGTTAATGAACCTGTAAAATTCCAATTTAGCTATCCTACCAGCCTAAAGTCTCAGTATCTTCATGTACAATTTATTGCCACTTTCAGAAAATCTTAAAGTACTATGATAAGTCTTAATTAAAATGCTGAGCATGACATATATTATTCCTATTTTTGAAGAAGAGAAAACTAATCATGGATAAAATTTGCACAATGACTTAAAAGTAAAAATGCCTCCTTGCCAAATGATAACTACCTTAGTTGGTATTCTTCTACTGGAAGAGATGTTAATAGTGTATCTGTAAATGTTATTGGAAAGAGGCAAAGGAATCCTGACAGCAAAGAAAATATTGGAAAATTGTATTTGAGTGGGTGTATGGTATTTATCTGTTTATGCTCTGCTTTCGTATATGAGTATTCATTTACTCTATTTTTCTGGCAATTCAAATTAATTATGTTTCATAGATTCCCAAGATGCACTACACTCCATTTATTTGTTGTACTGCTGACCATGATTAATGACCAACCACAGTCTGAATTTCTCTTTTTTAATGATCATGATAAATTGTAGCCCATCATGACAATTTAATATGCTTATCATGCAAGATCTGAGTGAAAAAAACTTAAATTATATCATAATTAGGAAGCACAGCTTAACTCTGAACCACAAGAATAGGTTGCCATTATAAAACTTGTGGTTTCATGCTTTCATTAATAAGTGTTGCAGTACATCAGCCTAGAGAATCTTTTCTGTTCTTACGGGAATATAGGTCATGAACTTTTCCAAATTACATTTCAAATTCCAGGAGGGTTTTCTTGCAATTCAAACTCTTTCATCTCCATTTTCTCCTGAACAGAATTTGTGAGTGATGGAGCTAAGGAGAGTGGCTTTCCTCTACTCATGATCAAGGTGAGACACAGAGGTGTTTTCTCTTAAGGTAACAAGTAGAAACCTAAGATTGAGGTTACCTAGCAGATTTTCATATGGGTGACTAAGCTACTAGGTTATCCCATTAAGTTATCTAAACTTAGACTCTCTGAATGCCACATCCAAGATGACACTTTGTTACTCATGCATAGCTTCTTTGTACTTGCCTTCCCTCATGCTACTCTTTTTTTGTCGCATACTAGGTGACAGTGGCAGCTGGAAAAACAGAACTCCCTATCGTGGGCCAGAATCGCCAGTGGCTACAACTGTGGTAGATTTAATGTTTAGCAGTGCCTTTCAGCCTGTTCCAGTGCTCTGTCACACTTAATGTTTAGCAGTGCCTTTGCAGTGAGCTTGCACACTAACAAGCTCAATAATCAAGATTTTATTATTATTATACTTTATTATTATTATTACTGCTGTAAAAATATCACTTCTCTCAATGCTCTTGTCAGATCACCTCTGCGTTAGCATCACTTGGCAAAATGTTATTTTGGAATGGACAGTGTATATGCAATTCATATAAAATAATATCATGCACTATAATGTCACAAGAGAAATATGATCAGCAATCAGAATTGAAATTAAGTTGCTCCTTGGTTGTATGGAAATACAATCAATTCATGGCATTGTTTAAATTTAGTATTAGTTTTATCAAGTGAAATTGTTAACGAGTGGTGCCTTAAGACTGATCTCATGCAGCGCCCCCTCTTGCCCTATCCAACAGCAGGAGAATAATAGTTTTTTGTCATGGGGCGTTGTAGGGGTGGATTCTAGAAAGTGCTGAGGGAAGATGCTAGAGAGACAGAAGAGTTTGACCCCCCCTGTTTTCACTGCCACAACAGAGTACTACCAAGTGAAAAATTTTCTTGATGCTAGTGGGGAGAACTTCATCAGTACACTTGATTCTTTCCAGGATATAAAAGAAATTGCAAGGTGTCTAGAAAACCTTATAGCATAAGTATGACTTGACGGGTTATCTTACAGTGGCCATGATTTAGTAATGAAAAAACATGATTTGGCAAAGAATATTTTAAATACAGAAATCGGCTTTGCCAATGGAGACAGCAAAATAACATTTGACAGTTAGATGTAAAGAACCCAATATTAATTTCATGTATTTCTTTTTTTTATAGGCATTAATTTATAAGGTCATTTAAAAAATATTCAATTTCAATGCCATCAATGTTGCCTTAATGTTTTAATCATAATGTTGAATTCGCACTGCTCTTAGAACTTTAATTACAAAGCTAAATTGTACTAATATCCATTAGGTACTTCCTAATTGAAGCTACATCATATGTCTGATGTGGCAGTGCTAATTGGTATAATTAAATTCTAATATGCATTGGTAGACATTTAAAAAAGGAGTTACGAACAGAGGAAAAAAGAAGTCAGTTTCTGAAACTTCTTATATCTAAAGTATTCTTAAAGTAGAGTGCTGACTGTACTTTCTTTTTATTTTAATCACTGGTCAAAAAATGAACAAATGTTTCATTGACTGAAATTTGTTTTTCCTAAAGCCTTAAGTGAGCATATTTACTAATAATGTATGCAAATCCCTTGTTAGTTACTGTGTTTTCCTTATTTTTTAAAGTGTGCCTAAAATGTTTGGGATGAATTTTAGACTGAAAAAGATTTATTTTCCCAGGTTGAACTATAGACTACCTGACAATTCATTATACCAAGGATAGTATTTGTGTCTTTTTTTTTAGGATGACTGAACCAGATTTTTTTTCAAAGTAATTCCTCTTATTTTCTGAAGTAGGTCATCGTAGGTTATTATAGTTTATAAATTAGAATGACTACCCTTCCTTTGAGTCACATGTCTTCCCATGTCTGAAATTTATAGATTTTGCGTATATTTTAAAGGGTGGAAGATCAGGCTTCAATTTCCTGAGTTTACAGGCAGGAAATATCACTGTTCAGAGTTCTCTGAAACTTCTCTGGTTCCTTCTAAGATAAATTTGGGAGTTCACCTGATGCCTTGACCACCAAAATCAGCACAAAACAGCCTTCTCTTCGTTCTACTGCTGGAAAATTCAGATTTTGTTAGCAATGCCTTTCTGTAGTCACTCGTATGATCCACCTCCAGCAAGGAGGTAGAGATCTACCTCTTAGTGGGGTAATCAAATGTTGTCAATTGGGCATTTACTTTTTCCTTTTCTTTTTGAGAACTGTTTCCTCTTTTTCCTTGTAAAGGAAACATGGTGTTAGTACATCTTTATCACTTAGAAACAATTTTAGAATGTGATTTTTTTTTTAAGTATTAATTTTCAGTATTTCTTGTAACAGAGTAGGTCAGTGCTTAGGACCGTACAGGTGTGGGTACTTTAAAGTGATATTTTATTTCATACCTATAATTTTACAGAGGAAACTTAATTTTCTGATTTTTTTTTTTTAGCAACTGTCTTGTAGGTCCAGAAATGTTATTCATTTAGATAAAATTTAATTACTATCAAAGTTTAATAGCCACTTTACAGCTTGGAAGTTTCTATATTGTTTAGCAGTGCCTTAGCTTCTATACACGATATCTGGAAGGATAAGGTATTTCAGCTTTGAACTAGAAACAAGAATGGATTA
>NW_010584819.1:449593-547750 GCF_000705375.1 Tinamus guttatus | reverse complement strand
CAGCAGGAGAACCCAATCAATGAGTTGTTTAATCAAGTGAAACAGAAGTGATGAATACCAAGGAATGTATCACTAACTTATATCATTATTAGTACTTTTTTTTTTTTTTTAACTGCTATGTAAGAATGGTGGAGTTTTTTGTATTTTCCTTGAATATGATGTCTTTTAAGTTTGTGGGACAGTGTGATCATAAGGAATAGTATACTAACGATAAATAATGAAAGAAGAATCTCGGACGTTAATATTTGAAATTTTCCCTTTTTTTCTCTTCTGCTGTTTTAATGATGTTTCCATTTCTGTGTTTAACATTGCCTATCATTAAAAAAATCCTTTTATTTCACTTCTCTTTCATGCTTTCATTTTCTCCTTTTAATTTTCAATTCTTGCAAAAAAAAAAAAATCCTGATTTTGGCATCGACTGGGAAAACCCATGCCTGCCTTGAATATGAAATCAACAATGTGGAAGATAGTGCAAAGTGACATGGCATATTTGCTATCTTAAATGACAGACATTGGAAGATCACAGAACCTGTGAAAAATTATGGAATCTACCATATTATTTTGCAGATGATTTTTCAACAACCTATAAAACATCATGTGCACTGTAACCACATCTGACACACTTTTATTTTTTTAGCCTCTATCTGCATCAGGACTGGTTTCTCAAAATTTTTCTATTTGTAAAGAACAGTAGTAATTAGTGGAATAATAGCAGAATGATCTATTTGGTTTTTTACTCACAGTTTAGTGTAGGGGTGTATCAGTATTTCTGTGCCTGGGCACTAGGGAAAAGGCTAAAAGAAAGAAAGATAGATTCTCTCCTGAGAACAAGTAAACTCTGATGAAAAATATTATAGAGCTCCCTAAGGTCAGCCAGAAAAGTTGGCAGAGAGAAGTAGCAAGTAGAAATCTTGCAGCACGACTGCATACAAGCAGGGTATCCATTTCCAGCAGGCCCAGTGCCTAACCAAACAAAAGATGGATAGAAAGGACAGACTTGCAGAGAGGTAAGAAAAGACCTACTTTACAAGAAGATAGTAAGAGAGGGTTTTGTTTTCAGTTCTCTTTAGTATCCTCTCTTGTTTAACAGATTTGACTTTTTGGTGTTTACAAAGACTGTGTTGATGAGTTTTCTCCTGCAACAACCAATTTTACAGTTTGGAAACCTTTCATCATGCCTCCTTCCAGATGAAGAAATTCTTCCTGAGAATTGTCTCCCTAGTCTTGTTAGGTGATCTTCCCCCTTTTTAGTCAAACTGGCGGGATCCAAACTTTCTTGCACTTCCTTGGAACTTCTAAACATGAGATGAGATACTAAAGGAAAAGGAAACACAGCTTTTTAGTTTTCAAGTGTGTGAATGGATCGCATCACATCACATCCCTTTCACATATTCATGAATGAACCATGTTTGGTTAATTTCAGATAAGTAAAAATAAGTGCTTTTATTCATCTCTTCATTATTTCACATTATAATCTCATTATGTGGAAGCTAATTGCTTTTACGTCTTTTTATTAAAAAAAAAGTTATTTTATTACAGAAGGAGCTCTAAGGTCTCTGCAAGCAACTGTGCTGCTGTTAGATTTAATGGGCTCCAGCTGGGCATGGATATTGTCGGGAAAAAAGAACAAAAAGCCAGAAGAATAAACAGGAAAACAGGATACTTTTATGGGATGTTGATTGGGAGGATGTATTGCTGCTATGATATATATGTTTCTAAATAGTATTAATAGCATCATAACTACGTACGTGTGCAGTGTTTTTGTTGAACTGAGACATTAGAGTGATACGATCAAAAATCTGTGGTGGCCTGGCTGTTAGAAACTGAATAACCTTGCATGCATTCTTCATCGTAAAGGGAATCAGAATCGTGTTTCCCTACCCCTAGCCTGCTTGCAAGTTATCCCCTATGCATGGAGCTGTGCGCACCCTCGTCTGACACCTCTGAGGCCGCTTCGTCTTATTCATTTCAACATATGGACATAGATGCATTGTTGGCTGCACCGTATCAGAACCATTGACTACCTAGAGAGTAAATACTAACTTCTGTTGCCTGTTGGTATTTATGGTATTTTAGGTACTGTTAAAATTCTTTGATTACTGCTGTTACCATTTCTACCCTTCCTGATCTTTTCTCTATTATTTACCAGTCTCTTGCAGCATATTCTCCAGAAGTGCTTTGGTGAAGTACAATTTTTAGAGAACTATGCCAATAACGGTTCCAACAGAAAATGACCAGAATGAGTGGCTTTTGGCGCTGTTATCTGCGGATGACATCTACCATCAGAGATGTTTTTGAGGATTTCATAGTGTTTATATTTGAATGGAGAGACAGAACCTCTCTTTCACTCCTTTCTTCATAATATGTCTAACCCTAAGTCATATTAGGAATAGTTGGATCAATCCCATAGAAAATGATGAATTCAATTAAAATAGAGAATGTGTATGGGAGAACAAAGTGAAATTTCACATTTGTGTTACATATAGATGTGACTTGCTCCAGATACTGCCAACCTTCTGAAAAGTCAGATATAAGTTTTTTAATAATAACCTAAATGCAAGCTACTTTCAAACTGCCTTATATCTAAACATGATTAAATTCTTCTCATACTTAAGTGATTGAATAAATTTATCTTGAGCAGGCTGAATATGAACCAGAGAATACTGGCCAAGTTGGGTGCTCCTTGTTTACAACCTAACTTGGATATACCATGAAGTAGATATCTTTGCCTTCCTTTTTTTTTGTCACAGGTAGCAAGCTTTCTATTTTCAAGTTTAAGTTTTTGAAATGAACTATGGAAACTAAAACTCAAGTGAAATGCTCTAGCTTCAGAAGTAGTTCAGACATTTGACTGAAAGAGTGGTTCCAAATCAGAACTGAAGCATTTGCTAGACTAGTAGAGTTTCTATTGTATCAGGTCATACCTGTGCTCCTCTGCTTGATCAGATACTTAAGGTCATGAGTTACAGCCTTTAGACCTACATTCCTCACAAAATTGGTATCTGCAAACTGCTTTTTTTCTCTCCATTCATTCTTCATATTGTAAATCTGTTTCAGTTTAAAAACACTCTATTAATGAGGTATGCTACCAAGCTACCAAGACTTACTTAGACTTATATTTAAAATTTGATTTTACCTGACATTACAAAAAAAAAGGTTTATTAACCAGAGCACCACAGATTTCTTTTAACTTTTTAATTTCTTTTTTTTTTTTATGTGTGTGTGTGTGTATGTGTGTGTGCGTGTGTACAAGGATGTGGTTTTGAATATACTTTTTAAAAAATTCTCATCATGAATACAAAATGTTCGTCTTCAAATATCATCACAAAAAGATCCATTATTTTTCAGAATGTTTTCTGTCTTCCCACTCTGCTTTCTGGTTATTTTTAATGCTTAATCCATCATTCTGTGACCTTCTCCATAGGAAAGATATATGTAAATCTTTCCAAAAGCAAATAAATAGAATGAAAAAGAAAACTGTTTTGTTTTTACAGAAGTGCTGAAAAATAATATATAGAATGCAGGATGAAGCTCTGCTTTTCAGAGGACTGTCTGTTTACTTAACAGCAATTACTCATTTTATATGCTTATATTTGAAGACAGATAAACAAGACCTTATTCAGATTCTTAGACTGTGCCCTTGTGAGGAAAAAATTGTAAGCTTATGTGGAACTTTTTTTTTTTTAATAGCTTTAATCATAATATTTGCTTTTTGTAAAACAGGTAAAAACAGATGATTGCCAGGGTGCAAATTTCATGAGTCAGGGAACAGTAAAGATCCTTTGGAAAGGAAGAAGTCTCAACAAGCCATTCAAGAGGTAATTTTCCATTTTGTTCTGTCTACTTTTTGGATCAAGTAATGTGGCCCTGTATTTCATTTCCACCCTTACCCTAACTAATGTTTCAAACCCCGCCCTAATTACTGTTGACAATACAGGTAGCTAGCTTAGGGACATAAATATTACTTCCATAGCAAAGCTGGTTAACGCAGTGTTTCGTTTTTCACCTTCTGCCCCAGCAGCCAGGAAATCTGGTATAGGGAGATCAATTTTTATTATAATTTTGGATTTTTTTTTTTTTTAAATGGTTGCTGGACTTCTAAATACTAACTTACTTGGCCATTGCACAGTGAAGGGGTATGCTTTCACAGAAGGTCACACAGCTTTGTTTCAGCAGAAAAGCTAAAACCAAACATGCTTTTCAGACTAAAGCTTCTCGTCTTATCTTTGGTGTGAGCTTGGATGCTGGTTTTTGAGAACAGTCTCTGGGCAGACGAGGATTGCAAAGGTTATGGCTTATACACTCATACTCAAGTCATTAGTGATGATGAGTGCCTCTTCAAAGCATAGCTGCATCAGTGTTGCTGTATTAGTGGTAGCTGTTGCCCCAATTAGATAATTGTTTCTAAGTGATACTGTGATATTTGGGTGTTATGTTTTCTGTACACATAAAAAAAGGATTTTTTTTTTTTTCTAGCAAATGCCAGTATTATCGTTTTCAGGTAAAATCTAAAATGACCCAAAATGGTGTCCTTTGTTTGGGACACCGATTTTGTGATTTGAATTTTCAAATAAGAAAAATAAATAAATAAAAACTTTACATTTTATTCCATTGGAGGTTTGGGACAGGGGAAAGGGGCTTGACACATATCTTTACCTTTTCTTACTGTCATTTTCTAAAAATATTCCTTCTGTTTTTTGTATGCTGTCTGTTTTCATAGTTTTTATGAATCAGAGCAGGATGTAAATAATAATGGTGAGCTTTATTTTTAACCAAGTAAATTCAAATGGTGTTAAAATTAGGCAGAATCTTTTTGTTCATATACACACAGAGGAGGTGCAGACGTTCATAGACGACTGAAATTACATTATCTTGACTCATGGACCTTTCAGAAATGTTTCTTTTTGTCTTTGCTGTAGTGTCTCTAACTTTGATTCCTTTGATAGTCTGTAACTGAGTAGGTCCCCAAAGAGGGCAGATAAGTCCCATTTACTCCTGCTGTCCCACTTATAGCAGACTTATTTCACTGAGATAGCCTTAATTATAGACAGGGTCTTTCTGACTCTCTGCCTAGTTTTGTGGAGCAGTCAGGGGATCATCCTGGACCATAAGGAACCTCCAGCGTTCATGTTATTCTTGATTTTGTTCTTATTTTCAGTGTACTGAATTGCTAACAATTATTCCAATCAAATGAGTGGGTGTGAAGTGGTAAAAGCAAGAAGCCTATGACTTCTAGTGTGTGAGAGTGGCAATAAATAGGGACCTATTTCTCAGCAAGCTTGCTCTATAGGAACAATCCTCTATGACTAAGTAATGATTTCACTTAGTTTTAGGTGTGTGATCACCTGATGAAGATGCTGGTGTTGCAAACCAAATTATGTCTGAGAATTCCCAGTATTCTCGGCTAATAATTCAGACTGAGGCTACATAATCTGTACTTTGTCTAATATGAGATCAGAGAAATTATATCATGAAAATCAACGGTTTTGTCACTGAAATATAGATGGTGTCGATTGTTTTACAAGCTGGGAAAAACAGCAGGATACTTTCAGTAGCTGTGTCCCTCACAGGAATGTTAATTCTGTTATTCACTTTTTTTTTTTTTTTTCCTACAGGATAGAACATGGTCTTTGTGGAAGCTCATGCCATGAGTAATATTTTAGAATACTTTCTAGTACCTATTCTTGGTTCTTACACACTCTCATTTTAGCATATTTATGTGAATGGATGAAGAAAATTCAGTATCTCTTTATTTTCCAAGGTCTCTGGGTAATGTAATAAGGAGACTTAATTTTATGTTATTTATTTTTTACATCATCCTAAAATGTGGGCTGCCATTACAGCAAATGCCACTCTAAATGTCTACTTCATTAATTTAATTCTTTTAATTCTTTCTTCCTTTTCTGGATGTAGATCACCTTTCTTTTTCTCTGAAAAGAGTCTTAGGTAGAAATGAGATGGCATCATGGTTTATATGCCTCATAAGGTTCAGAGTGGGAGGCAATCACTTTCATATCACCTCTGTGAGGTGGTAGGAAAGCTGGAAGTCCAAATTAATTATGTGTCAATGAAATTAAAAGAGAGAAAGAAGGAGAAAACAGGAATTGGTTTAAACAACTACTCCATTTAAACTTCGCTGAGCAGCTAGTCGTCTAGAAGAGTAAAACACACAGGTCTCAAATAAGAACTTGAGAAAGAAAGAATAGCTACAACTGTTGTAGCCTGGTGATAAAACCTCTATAAGCACTTAGACTGCAAATCAATTTTCATCCACACAATTATTTAAGCATCTAAACTTCTGCTATTGGCAGAAGGAAGCTATTGGCATTTTTTCCCCATGTGTTAATACTGAGTATCTTACCATATAGATAGATCTAACTAAAAATGATTGGAACTAATCTGTTTTAGTTTTCATGGAATTACATTAGGGTTGCTCACAGAGGGAGTGATAATCTCTCAGCTGTTGAAGAAAAAAACTTAAATATTTCACTGCCTTTGCTGTAATATTGTCCCCAGTGTCCACTCCTATATTATACGATTTTCAGATGATAAATACTCAGTGGATACATAAGTTAAATTTTGTCATATCTGAGATTTTGAGAGGACAGATCTAATAAGTCTTCTTAAACTGGCCTAGTATCCCAGGAGCACACTATTTGACGCATAGTAATTTTTGTTCAAACCGTAGTCTATAATGATTGACATTTTAGACAACAATTTAGTGTTAGAGGTATTAAGCAGGCAGTAGGGCTGTTCACCCCCAAGTGCTTTGGGTATGTGCTGCCTCCAGCCCTCCTTTTGCCCCATCACAAAAGATTCCCTAACCAAAAGGCAGGACCGACTTCCTGGAGAACTGGCATAAGCAGCATTGCTCCAGAAGATAACAAATCCATCCCTAACATGATATGCCCAAAGACATGAGCTAATGCCCAGATCCAGGAGGGGATTGGGGAGGCAATGAAATCTGGGCTTAGCCAGGTACTTTGATTCAGGTGGTTTTAGAAATGTTCTTTATGACATTTTCCACTGGCTTCTTTAATAGTCCGCTATGTGTCCTTACCCTTTACAAATAAGATGAGGGTTGTTGTGAATGCTACTTTTAGGCACTTTTCACCTCAATTCAGTTCAGGAGGAACAAGACATCTTGACTTTCTAGTTTTAGCCAGGTGCTTACAAATTAGGGCATGTGGTGCTCAATGTTATCTATATAAGCTCTTTATAGGTTAGTGCCTGAAGCCTACGTTTTTGGTATGTATGAGTATAAGCTTGCCTGAGAGAAGTGGGTTCTTTCACATCATTTCACAAATAGGTTTATCCCTCCTGAAATACATTTAATTGTTCATATTTCTTGTGTCAAAAATAGCAAAAAGTCAGTGGTGTTTAATCTTGGCCGTATGATCTTTTTTTCTGGTTGCGAAGGAGAAAACAGCAATTTCCTTTTTTTTCCTCAGGAGAAAGAAGAAGAAGACATCTCTCACCCCAGCAACAATTCTGTAACATTAGCGAGGAAATAAGGTGTGTATTGCAAATACTGTAACAGATACAAAAATCTTTAAGAGCTGCACAGGACTTGTTTTCACAGGAGAGTGAATAGCCATTCTGTATTCACCTTTTCAAAGTAGCTGTGATTTTACAGAACCATCTTACGTTGTCCCTCACGTGTCTTCTTTACAGGATGATGATTCTTGGCCTATTTAGCTTTATTTAGTATGGAAGTCAGGATCATTCTTACCACTAGAATCCATACTTTCCTTGCTTTAGTGAGTCGTCTTTACGTAAATTCAGCTGGAAAACAAGCTGAAATTCATTAGCATTACAAGGACTAAATTCAGAATCATGTAGCTTTGGGGCAGTCTTAAAAAAAAAAAAACTTAACTCTTATTCTTCTCCTGTCTTTTACCAACAGCTTTGGGTTATGAATCCACACCTGCAGCATATCAAGTAGTGTACATTCAGCGAGTTTAAAAAAAATACAGGCAGGGGCTCAAGTCAAAAGTACATTTATTTAATCTTGTCAGCATTCATTTACAATCCAACATTTAAAAGAGACAAGATTAAAATCATTTTCCCCACTGCACAAAGCACCAGATAAAAGAATCTTTTCAGTAATAGTATTTCATTTTGAGTTTCACCAGTCCATTTAGTTTTGATATTACAAGAAGCCTATTAGCTTTATATTCTTGCACTGAATGTTGATGGATTCTGACAGCTGTCACTGAGAAACTGAAAGAGATGAGGTTTTCAAGTAGAGCAAGAATTTTATTGAATAAAGGTGAAATTTACTTCACAAACATAAATCATAAGAATCAAGCTATATTAGCTGAAGTATGGATGGCGTAAAATACATGCCCTTGCCCCTACATCTGCTTTAGCCTTATTATATCACAGACATGCCTCTCTTTTGGAGATATAAGCTCAGATCTTTGCAGACACTTAAATATTCAGGTGTGGGCTATATGAGCCTTCAATAAACCTCATCAGGCCTGGTCTTATAATCACTTCTCGTCACTAGAGAAACCATCTGGAAAATTCTTTTTGTAATGATCAAGGGACACGTCAGTAACAAAACCTAATTCCCAACAACCTATTTAAGTATTTTATGCAGTGTGAAGGGCTCCTTTGGCTTTCTGTTTTCCTTGTTATGAGCCTCAGACACAGCAGAAAAATACAGAAAGAAATCCATTTCTTATGTCTTGCATGTATTTTCTGGAGAATGTTTGCTTTCATTCTGGACCACTAATTCCTTCACCTTAATTTATCTTTGTTTAAAGAGCCGCATACTTTTTGAGGTATGTAATAGGCTTTCTTGCTTATATTTACTTGATGCTAAAGGAAAAGAATATGCAAAGCTTGATCCTGCTCTTGATTTTCATGGTGATGCTCTCAGACTAGGGAAGAGAATTGTCAGTTTTCCCCTGCTTAGTGTCAGCAAAGCGCCTTACCAGTATGTATGGTTCCATTATTGACTCATCTATTATATAGTATTCTAATTCTTTCTTTGCTGGTGTCCTCACAGTATTTTCATGAATTAGTTTTCAACTCTTATTATAAAACTCCCTGGGTTCAGGGCCAACCATTAGAGGCAGAAGCTAAAGTGCAGCTCATAGGTGTGAGTCCTTATGGCTTTATAGGTAAAGAGGAATGAGTAATTTGCTCACTTGCTCACAACTGACCTTGTGAAGGAGGTGCACAAGCTGGTGGAGAGAGGAGTTTTGGGTAACTTGGTTTGGTGCTTTACTATGGAATCACAAGCATATTTTATTTAGATGTTATTTTTTAACATTCCTTTTACTGCAATATACAATATATCAGTAGACAGCATAGTCAAATACTTAATAGCATGTCATTTTCTAAAAAAGTAAAATGAGCTTCTTGGTGAACAAAGAGCATTTAATTCACTTTGAATGATTTAATCTTATGGATTGTAACAGTTCTATGTATTAATGTGTTGTCAGAAGGATTTTCTGTGGTTCACCTTCATTCTATTATATTTGCCTCATGCTTTTGAGGCAACAGTTCAGTTCCTACAGGGCTACTTTATAAAGGCTGTCATTATTTAGAATGGATCATTTAATTAAGCTACCACAGGGTCTGTAAGTAAAATTAACCAGTGTAGGTAGGCTTGCGTGAGCCACAATTAGTAGGCAAATAGGTTACTGCCCAGTAGAGTTGCTGTAATCCAACTGTACATAGCCTCATAGAATTTAGGGACAAGTTTTGTTTACTTTTAATTATACCTAATGCCATTTACTTCAGCTAGGCTGTAGCTTGTGTTGCTACTAATTAATTTATCTAGTTAGTAAAATGCTTCATTTTAATACCACCATCTGACACTATCTGAGATAAAACTGCCTATTCTATAGCTGGAGGGAATAATTACAGAGAAAATATATCCATTGAATGAATTTTATTAAACTATATTTGTATCATGAACATGGCTACCAAAACCTCCAAAGATCTGCTTCTTGTTCTTGGCCTTGGGGCACTTACTTAATAAAAACCTAATGTAACTTCTTCAGTGACTCACACATTATGTAGTAATTGAATCTTCACAAAAACAGAGTATTGATCTTTTACTTCATGGTAAAATGCAGGTATTTGGAGGACCAATTTTAAAAATAATATATATATTATTTAATATAGTAAAATCAGACTATTTATTATCTGGTCATTAAGAAAAACTGACAGTCAAACAATAAAAGAAATGATATTCCAGCAGTGAGTATGCTGAACTGAGCTTTAGTAGCCTGGAATTCAGCTTAGTTGTTCTTTTAAGAGTAGCTTGAAGAGTAGCTGCTCTAAGACAATTCAATTTTAGGGAGCTAATTTTGATATAATAAATACTACTACCTCATGATGCAAAGCACTGATAGAATACAAGTTCCTACTGCCAATACAAATTTGTTCAAAATATGTGAAACATGACTTCAAACTGTCAGAAGTTCTGCTGCTGCTTTTCCTTGATTGAATTTCCTTCAGCAAGCCCACAGGCCCTTTCTCCATTCCCTCTGTACGAAAGTTGTTATGTCTGGATACCTTTTTTAGAAATCTCTGCACATTCTCTTTTGTTTGGACATTTGTGTAGGATCTTTGTGGGGGAATCAGCACAGCTTTCTCTTGGTGGTGTGGGCTGGATCACAACAGCCCATCTGAGAGGAACATGAGTGTAATCACTGTGTGCAAGCAGACAATCCAGAACTGCTCTGAGAGGGTTTTTGTCACAAAATTGATAATGCTGTGGGCTGAATAACAATTATTCACAGTTCCCACCTGCTGAATTCAACAGTACCAAAACACTGTTGAGAACAGGAGACAGCTTGAAAAGAAACATGAGCGGGGCAGCTACTTGGAGGGAGAGGAGAGCATCTGAGCAGCAGTTAATCCTTGTTTGGCCTTGCCAGAAGTTCTCCCCAAAGCATCAGCACCCTGCCTAGGCCTTACAGAGCTTTGATTGTCTTCTCTGTATAAAAAAAAAAAAAAAAAGTGAAATCAGCACAAAATATCTGAGAATTTCTAACCTCAAATTCTCTAACATTGGCAATCTACCCATGTTCGCTGCATGAACGCCTGCCTTCTGTCGTCACTTTTTCAGCAAACCCAGTTACTGTGCAGAATGGTTGGATATTTGGCTTTAATAGATTTAAGAATTTTAGAAATGCAGTGATTCATTGAAGATAAGGTACCGAATGTGTGCAATCCAAAAATCAACTCTCTCAAGCTGTCTGGACAGCTGAGTGAGGCTTTCCTTTAGAAGTTGTTGCTGTATCACCGTAGAATTGTTGCAACCTACAAGGATGCGGGACTGCTTGTAGCAGGAGTAATAGCAGGGTAGTAGGGAATACACTGTGTCTCAGGCTTCTGGTAATTACAGTGAAGGTAATTAGGGAATAAGATTACAAATCAAAAGAATTCAATGATGTGCTACGTTTATGCAACTGTATTTAAGAATGGCTTTGTGAATTTTAATACTATGGCACAATAGCATGAACTAACAGAGTACAATTCGGGCATCAATATGAATTTCTTTGAGTTTGAGAATTAACATCAGGCTGTGGATCTTGTGCATGCATTTATCCAAAGATTGACAATGTTTGGTTCGATATGTCTTATCTTTTCTTTGAGAGCATGAAACTTCCACACTTTTGATTCAAAATGGTATGTATGCTGGGGTGAAAAATGATAATATGATAAGTGTTATTTAGACTCAGTTAGCTGAAATTTGCCAACTCAGAAGAAAAATGTCTTCCAATACCTGGGTTTGCATAGCTCTTGTGAACAAATACGGTTTTGATAAATCAAAATACAGTTCATATTTTACTCAATTTAAGACTAATGACAAACTTCAGAATGTTTCAGTAATGTATGAAAAGTGTTCATTTGCTTTCCAATTTTAATGATTTATCATTTTCGATACCTTTCTGAATTCTATAGTGCCAATAAAACATCTTCATGTTTTAGATCTTAATGTTGGCACTAGCCAAATATCAGTAATTACAGCTAGAGGTTACACATTAAAGAGATAATTTGTCAGTAAAGGATTCTGATAAATCATGGGCTTATCCCTGTGTAAGAAATTCTGGATGGCTTTGTGGACAGGCCTATTTAAACTTTAACCCAGAGTTTTTCCCCCTAGAAATATGCACTAAATTCTTTCTCCTTTTCTTTGCATATAGTGCGTCATATAAGATGGTAACCTTCAAAATGAGTTCTTCAATATAGAATATTTTCAATAAAGAATTCATTTTATATGTAGATTAAAAGTAAGGAAATCATGTGATAGTTAACAGTTTTGTTAACGTTACATAAGATGCGTCAATATTCTGACTAGTGGTTTATCACAAAATAGTATATTTAGAGAAAAAGCATACACTTATTGCAAATCAACAGATTATCCATTTGTTAGTATGTCATTTATCTTTAACACAATATCCAGCTAAGGGGAAAATATTCATTTATAATGACAAGTTACATTTTTATCTCCTACACTATTTATGGAGAAAGGTTCTGCTGATTGTACAATAGTGCTATATTTAAGGATGAATACACCATTCATATAAATAATATATTTAGATTCATGTAGTGCTGGAATTCTCAGGGAATCCCAAAGTCTTTTGCTGACAACTGTTGTTCAGTGTTTTGTTTAATCAAACAAATAATGTATGGGGGTTTATAAAGAAGTACTGTTTCCAACAGAGTAATGGTTAAAATTGAAAATGTGCTTAGCTGCCTAATACCACTAATAAATGTAAGCAGTAGTTTTAACAAGTACACAAAATGCCCCTTCCCCCCCCGCCTTATTCTGCTCATATACTTTACTAAAATTTTTAAATAGTTTACATACAAAATACATCTGTTTTTTTAAAGTGGGTATTTATCAGTGGGGGGATGCAGAGTGGTGTCCATGCTTCCCCAGTGCCAACAGTCACCCGGAAGGCCTGGGAAGCTGGGGTGGCAGCCCTGGAAGGCAGGGCTGGATCCTCTCCGATGCAGTCCCAAGAGAGCCCAGCGCTGTGTGGATGCTCCCGCGCTGTCTCCTAACTCACCCACACGAGTCTCAGAGCACGGGACAGTGTTTTGTGCACTCTATTCAAGTCTCAGTGCAGTACAATCAGCTGTGCACTGTCAATGCTCTAATGTCAATCTAGGGAGTCAGACCTTATATCCCTTCTTTTACCACAAAAATGGTATCCTGTGGGTAAAAACCTCCTGAGAGGCTATTTTTGTGCAGTGTAATAGTGTAGATCACTGAGCCAAAACAAATCTGGAAAGCTTCTGAATAAAATATATTCTGTTTAAGGTATTCAGTTAGGAAATGTGTTTTAAAAAAATCATATACATTTATCTTGCCTCTAGAAAAAAAAAAGATGAAAGTGTAAAGCAGCATTCATGTTTAGAGCATAATTTTAATTTACTGATCATAGTAATCCCCTCTCCTCGAGTGTCAACATTTTAACAAATCTCTCATCCTAAGCAAAATTTTGAACCTAGAAAAGAAGAAAGTATTAAAAATGCCTTAAAAATTGAGATATTCACAACTTCAAGTCAAGAAACACGGACTTCCAAATCTAGCCCCTTTTATCCTGTTTTATTAGTTGCCCTAAGGTGTTTCTGCCTCCATATTCTAACTGCTATGAATCCCAATTCTATACTTTTAAGTAAGTACTTAATGAAATGGGGAACATTTTGTCAACATGCTGTTTTCAATTCCCACATCAAAGCTGACTGTTGAGTGAAAACATCCCAAGTCATTTTTTTATTTGTCCTTGTGTCTTGCTGCACAGTGCTCTGCTGATTCCCTGAACATAATTTTACTGTGTGTTTTAATAGATTTTGATTATATATATTCCACCTAATAATTCTACATAATGTCATAGCAGTGCTGTACAGAGATGTAATGTTGCCTTCTTGCAGAATGCTATTTTGATTATACTTGGGAATTTTACCAGTTATGATACATGCTTTAAAAAGATGCTCTTTTCCAAAATACCCTCCTTCAACTTGTCAATACTTGAGAGAATTTCATGTCTTGCTTAAAAGGTTATGGAAGGAAAAATTTTTAAATTAGTACCTCAAAAATGTGTTTTCTTGCTGTTTTCTTTTTCCATGTCTATCTCTATTCTTTTTCTTAAATCTAATTAGATCCAATAGCTGAGAATGGATAGAATGGTATTGTGTCCTCAACACCTCTAGGGAAATAGAACAAATCAACAAATTCTTTTCTTCAGGCAAAAAAAAAAGGAGGGGGGGAGGTAATTGTCTTAGATTTTCACTTAAATCACAAAACAAAATGCATTAGCTGCAAGCTATTGCTGGGGGAGCCAAGTAGTTTTTCAGACGGAATTCACTTAATGTTATTGTAACAGATGCTGAAATCTACAGCAAGAAAAACAGTTTTTACTATATTTTTTGCCACTGGAAAATAACAATGCTCTAAGTTTTTGAGTCACCTATCAGGTAGAATCAGAAGTGGCTGCAGGGAGGAAAGGACTTTTAAAAAAAAAAAAAAAAAAAAAGGTATATGCTATAGATTATACTCATATAGTAGTATGATCAGTGGTATAGAAATAGCTTTGAGGCAAAGCTATAAGCACAGTTATATGCTGAAGTCAGCTCTTGTAGGAGCAGAAAACCTAAATTTTTGAAATGAAATGGGGCAGATTCTATTCTTTTATGTATTTAATGTAACATTTATTCACGTTTACAATTGCTTGTAGCTTCTTGAAAGACTGCTTGATTTCCCTGTGTTTAGGGATGGTCAGTGTGTGACTCCTGAATTTCTCAGACTTCTCGAGTAGTTCAGAAGCAGCCATTATGCCGGGACTGTGTCAGGGGACCAGCTGTGGAGCTGCACTGGAAAAGCCCTGAACCAGATCCAGGCTGTGGAAAGAGAGACCACGTCCCTGCTGTGACCCAGGTCATCAGCCCCCTAAAGCAGAGCAGTAGGAGACTGGCTTGGGAACTGTGCTGCTTTTCAACCAATAACTGCTTTTCACAGTTTCCTCTTCGCTCCCTAAGATACATTTTGTGTATGCATACGTATGTGTTTTGTGGCTCTTCATTATATGAAAATACTGGCATGTAGCTAGAGGAAAGGGAGGTTGGATGCTGCTCGTATAGTTAGAACAAAAAGAAGTCTTCCTGTGTCTTCTCTGTTTATGTTTTAAATTTCCTGATTGTTCATAAAGCTATTCTATCCTTGTCATGTTCCTTTTCCACTAAGGTATCTGTACATGTGTGCTGCATTCTAGAGTTTAATAGATTTCATATTATTGCAATACAGAATTGCAATATTAAAACAAATTGCAATTTATTGCTATAGAAAATATATAAAACGAAATGGAAAATTCAAATATAGAAGTAAAATTTAACTATATCATTCAGAATTGCAGGAAAAAAAAATCAGTGATATAGTTACTCTTAAGCCAGGAAATAAAATAACCACAGTTTACAATGTTAGAAATCTCATACATTGTCAAATGATGTGAACAGAATAGCCTGATATTCCAATATCCTTATCATTTTGAAAGTTTTCAAGTTAGAATCTGGGAAACTCATAAAGTAATTGACTTTTTTATTTAAATTCCTGCTATACACACACACACACACACACACTGATAGCTAGTTAATCCTTTCAGAAATCTTCAGTCTTGCAAAAACACTTATTTCAGTTTTTCTTTCTTTCCTTGACAATACTCAGTCCTCTTGAAATCTGTAACTCTGCAACCTAAAATAGACATGATTTAAGCTGCGTAATGCAATGCTAAAAGTTTGTATTGCAATCTAGAAACATTTATGCAGTCAAATTATTTTTTATTGTTTAAAGAATTAGACATCTGATTGTCTTGGGTTTTCCTAGTTTATCTGCTTAGTTACTGAAATTACAAGGTCACCCAATCCCCTTAAAGAAAGTAACAACAAAAAAGTCAATGTTACAAGATGTCAGATGACGGAATAAATAATTGCACTATCAAATTGCATTATCAAATATCTTAAAGGTAAAAGGGTATTTAGACATTGATGTCCAAGGAATTCTGTAGAAAATTGTTATTGATTTTTATGGCAACAATATAATTTATAAATCAATTAGCAAAACAATAAAAACAAATAGCATCCTGATAGCTATTTGATAATCAAATAAAAAAAAAATCAAGATATTTGATAATCAGTAAGATATTTGAAACTGGAAGATAATTAGCTCTATTAACATTTTCTCACAGTCAGGAGTTAATAGGAGTCTATTATGGTTCCCTAGCCTAGTCCAAAAATTTCTCCATCATATCAGTACCAGGTGGTTGAGCTGTGGCTTTATTTCAAATACTTACCTAATGTGTGGTATGAGAAACTGAGAATCTATTGACATCTTTTGAACTAATCTAAATGAAAAGTAGCAAATCTCTTTTCTATGCATCCTGTGCACTAACAGTTTGGATCACCTCGTAAATGTTTAAAAGTCCCCTAACATTACTACAGCATGAATGCAACTTACCATCCTAGGACAAAGGGTCATTGATATTACCAATTTCTGGTTCCATTAATTTGTACCCTGGGAAAAAAAAATAAGGCCTCAAAGACACTCTTTGTGCCTGCTAGATTTCTTGTCAACTTGATGAGAAATGGCTAATTTTTGATGACTTGCCAGTAGGGCATCCCAGCTTTCACAAAGTGACTCTAAGGTCAAATGCGCTGCTACAGAGCAATCTGAAAAGAAAAGAGTAAAAGGAGAAGGGAAAAAAAAAAAAAAGCCTCAAGAATGACAGGAGAGGTGTCCAACTAAAATAAAAGGAGAAAGGTCATAAATTAGACATCATAGTTGCCCTTAAGTCAGCAACTGTCAAAAAATTATTCCTTTGCAAGATACGTGCTCTGTATTTGCCAGTGCCCTTCATGCATGGGCCAAATACATCCTAGGGAAAGGCGCAGTCAGAACCCTGAAATGTTCCAAATAAAAGCTCTCAGAAACAAAGCATATTTTTGTCTGTGGAATTTACCAAGAATAGTAGTTTAAAGCCATCCCTTTAGAAAAGACTACTGCTTTCCTACCAGAAATGGGGCTCTGTTTTTTTGTTTGTTTGTTAATACTACTTTGATACACTGATTTGTTAAGGATGTTCTGGGGAATGGAGTTTCCTGTGAATTTTGGACCAGCAGAGCTTTGTCAAAGAGTTATCCTTTCTGTCACTGATGAAAAGAACAACTCAGGAAAATAAGTATAGACAGAGCATATTTCTGTCTTGTGGAAAATAGTTACAAATCCTTGGCATAATGTTTCCCAGGGAAAATAGGGCAACCCTGAGGCTGATGACGTTTGTGCTGGGAACTATGGTGATGGATAGCTGTAACCATCTTTCCTGTGGGTGGGTGCAGCTTTACTATTGCTTATATAACTTTTGAAATAGATGAAGAAAATGTCATTGAGAAGGCTGAACTGATGTTAGGCAAAACATTGGATCTGAATTATAGCACAAGCGATTTATTGGAGAAACAGCTTTCCGATGGAAGAGATTTGAAGTCTTATGTCGACATTTCAGGCCTCACCTTGCTTTGGTATCTCTCTCTTTTGTGATATGCTGCCCATAACTGCTTTTACATCATGTTCATGTGAATCTTCTTCTTCAGAGATCTTCATGCATATCTTAGGGTATAAAGTTAAATACTGCAGCTTACTGGCTGCCACCTGAATCAGATTCATACATAATTCCTTTTGTTGCCAGCTGAAGTTGTGAGAGAAGATTCAAGGGACTGTTGGTATCTTTTCACTTTCCTGCAGTCTCAACAGGGTGTTCTCATGTTGCTTCTTCAGTTCAGCAGAGTAAGGACAGAACGGGAAGCCCACTGTGCACTTGAAGTTGCTGGAGGTGTGTCAGGGAGGAGAGGAAAGCAGTGGGAAGCACACTTCAGAGACATTGGTACAGCGCAAAAGAGGGATAGAAATCTCCACATTTAAATCATATCTAACTGTCGACCTGCCGCTGCCCTGTTGTGTCTTTCTCCTAATACCAGTTACGTTCTTTTTATCCATGATTCCTTTCAACTGGTGACAGTCCTCCAGCTGCCCAGTCTATCTTCGTTCAAGTCCCGACTGCAACTCAGTTTTTACAGGAGTACAGTGAAACTGGCAGCAAGAACCTAGTCTTTTTTTAGCTATTAGCAGCAGACCAACTTGTGTACTAAAAATATAATAAAATATTTTGCAAGAATATATGTTAGGAAAAAAAGAGAATTCTTTTTTTTTCTAGTTACTTTTGTTCTTATTTTTTAATTTTATTACCAGAAATCAAGGTTAATATCCTGACTACTGAACTTTTCCATTCTTAGTACTGAACTTTGCCATTGCTTAAATAACTTTTTGGACTTAATTTATATGTGCTAGGTTTCTATTGACTTCTTCATATACACTTTCCTCATAATGTTGCATTTACTTTGGAAATATATTTTTCATAAACGTAAGAGAAGGCAGCTCCACTGAATTTAGCCATCAAGAATCTATGGGTAATTGGCACAGAAATATGTTATAGTTCTGAATCAAAGCCACTGAGATTTTTTGAAAGATTATATCACATTCAGTGTGCTTAGAGCAGGCCTTTTGTCATAAATATCTTTCTGACTTTTTGTGTTACATCCTTGCAGCAGTGAATGAAATCCTCTTGTTTATTGCATAGAAAGCCTCATGCCTTAACAGAATGGAGCAGAATGTAGCAACATGGTTTACTAGTCTGGACTCAGCAACCATTTTTTCATTATGCTGTAAGTATTTACAGAAGCTGTATTTGATTTATATAAAACTTGAAATGTACACTCCTTTATGAGAATTTTCAGTTTGTAAATTCTATGTTCCACTCTTTTGTTTTTTTTTTTTGTTTTTAATTTCTTTTGTTTTTTGTTTTTAATTTACTGTATTCCCTTGAAGGCTTTCCTTAAACTAGTTCACTTGTTGTAAATTCAGCAGTGATATTCCTTAAATAAACAGAAGTGTAGAACATAATATCCTGGTAACACTATTTAGAAAATCAAAATAAGGCCCCCAAGCTATTCTGAAGATGAATTAATTAATTCCAGGAAAAACACTACATTGACATCTTACACGTTTCAGTGTGTACGTTATATGACAGCGTGCACTTAATAAACTTGTTTTGATGCTTACAGTATGAAGAAATACTTTCTAAGAATCAAAAGATTCAGCATAAGGTATACTCAAGTGGTAAAATCTACTTATTTCTCCTTTTAAATTATTGAGACCTACCTCTATTATACAAACAGCTCACTTTATTAAAAAAACCAAAACACCAGAACAAAGGATCATGTTTTAAAATGCTGAGACCATGTTAAGATATTGTGTTGAGCTCTTTCTCTTATGTATAAACACTCACGGTTTTACAGATATTTTGTGTAATGAAATCATATGGTAGATTTCTTAATGTTCTTTCAATAACAATTTTTTCATTTCTGCTTTTATATTTATGCATTTTCAAGTTCTCTCTCCTATGTACTGCTTATATATGCACCTTTTGCTGAGCAACTCTCCAAAATTTAAATTTCTCTCAAAATTCCTGTAAAATCAATTTATACCTGTAGCTTTCTAGTCCTATTTTCAGAATATTTACATATTGTATTAGAGTGCAAATGCTATGTAGGCAAAGACAGAGGTGCTTTATTAAATCAGTGTACTTTTTCCTCATTGACTGGAGAACTGAGGGAGGCTCTTCACAATTCAGGATGTTGTTTGATGACGCTAGTAGGAAAATTCAGTCCTAAAATAATGACTAAAGGGAACCCTGCCTTGCATTTCCCTAGGAAGCAACTGGAAATTTGGAAGGTTATTTTTCCTCTGAAAGATGGAGTAGCGGCAGCTATTTTGGCCAGTTTTGCCAATGTAAGAAATGAAAGACATAATGTGTGATTTAAACCTATTTGCCTAGAAAGTACCTTAGTGTTCTGCTTTCGGTATGCTACCGTTTGAGGCAGGGACACAGGGCAGAAAGACATTCAAGATGTTTGGTGACAGAGAGCACCTGAAAGCTCTTGATGGCTCTCACTAAGCTATGTCAAGTTGTAGAGGCTGTACTGGTGCAGTGCCATTATGTTTTGTGTAACTTAATGAGCTCTTGTGAGAGCAGAAGCATATTTCACCAAGGACGTAGCTGAAACGTGCTGCAGTCCATTATCAGGTTATTTCACTTGGCTATCTTTCCATGATTCGTGTAGTCCATAGCATAAAAATCTTGACCATGATCATACGGTTACCTTATTATATGGGCCTAAGGCATATGTGCACTGTCAGAGAAATAAAAAGTCCTGGCCTCATTAAAAGGCCTTGGGAGATAAAGGAGCTGAATCACTTGAGCCTGGTTGTGTAACACCTGTATGATCCTCGCTCATATTTAGCAGTATTAGAAAGGAGGCTTTATAGTAGCTTAATATTTTAGTATTTGGCTTTGGCCACAGAAGTGCCATAGGGCATGAGTGATAAAAATAAAACTTAAGATTTTTAATAATCTCATAAGATCCAAGTGAGTTTGCAACAAAGATTTTAATTAGTTCTTGCTCTTATTTGCCTGCTTCTTTTACTGCTATTACTGAACCTTGGAAATGACCTTGATTCTGATGATAGTGATTTTCAGTCCCAAAGCTTCCTGCACATAGCTCAAACATCAGATTATGCATATATTTGGGTAAGCACCTTCTTCCAGAGAAGTTCACAGATTGTGGTAGCCTGCGCAGGAATTAGCACTTGCATATTCTTCTCTCTTGCATACAAGATAACTGGAACTGTTACTTAAGTAAGAGTAGTGGAAACTCACACAGGACAAGGATTCAGATATCAGCCTTCTTGGCAATGGGCTAATTGCAGCACTAGCATCTAGTTCATGGTAAATTTCTGCTGCTAACCCGTGTTGTCTTTAGAGTGGCTTTGAAGGAGTAGTGTATTTGGCTTCAAAATCTAAATCAGTAATATTATGTTAATTGGCACATTTTTCCGATGAATGTGATAGCTTTTAATGATCATGCCTTTGCTCTTTGATGGTGTTTTAAATGGGAAACAACCAGAGTGTTTACAGAGAAAATGCTCTGAGCCACAATCAACCCTCCAATAAGCAAATATAATAAAAAGAGATTTTTTTGCTTACAGTAGATCTGAAATAGTGTCAAAGAACAGTGCAAACAATCGTTTATTACAGTTGTGCTCATATTAAATTTATAATCTTACTCTATCCCATAGGGATTGAATCCAACCACCATTACAAATATTTATTTCATTGGGGATTCAATAAAAGCACTGCCATATCCTCTTGCTTGCTTGCTTACTTCTGAGTTCTGCTCATTGTTCTAAAAATCTTCTCATCCATTCCTGCATTTTCAAAGTCTAATGTTTCTTGGTACTTTCTTTTCTGAAAAAGAAATCTCTTATTCTCAGAGAAAATTCAATTTCTTACAGAACTCAAGAAATGGATAAGTTTTGCTCACCTGTTCATTTTAATGGTCTCAATATTCACATTTTTTAGCATTATAATGCACACATATACATGCACAAATTTATCCATCCACTTCAGTATCTTTGAGTTTTCTTAAAGGTCTTCCTCTTTATTTCCACATGATTATTTCATATCATACAGTACTGGCCTTGATCTGGGAGAAAACTGGTAGTTTGTGGTTAGATGGCTATCTAGAATCTGGAGCTTTGGCTGTGATTCCAGCCTGTATTTTACAGACTGTGACTGCAATTGCAAGCTAGATTTGCTAAGATACCTACAACTGACCTTTGATATCCTCCAGATTTATTCAGCCTACCTGCCAAATATAGTTCAAGAGTAATGTCCTTATTATGATTAGATTTGGTCAAAAAGATTTCACTAAACAAGTTTTAAGAAATAATGATAATTAGGAAAATCATAGCTTTTTATGAATTCATTTTTTTTTTTTTAGTTTTACATTCCTGTTAGGCATCTATTAGTTCTACTAAAAGGAAAAAAGAGAACCAGCTCTAGAGGTCTTGCTAGTACATTTATTTCTCAGACTAGGCTCTCAGCATGCTCCATTTACACAAGAGAAATCCCTTCAATTATAAGATCCTTAATTTACCCAGGAAATTTTGTAAGGAAAATGATTAATTACTTTAAGCAATCACTTTTACAGATAATCACAGTTCTTTATTTAAACTGAAAAAGCAAGAGGGATCCTATGAATAAAACATAAAGGAAAAAAAAAGAAAGAAGCTTTTAGTTTAATAAATATGAAGTCAGCATTGAAATAGTTCTGCAAATAGACAAATCTTGTTAAAATCATACTGCTGTTCATATTGACTATTAATTAAGGAATTATTCTTTATTAAAACAGAACAACATTTGAAGGAAGATACCCAGCTTTTGTTGAAATGGCCCACTGCAGCACATACTTGAATATTTTTATTCAGTTGACCCTAACAGCCAAAAACATGCTGCATAAGGAAACATAAAGCAGTGCTGAATGGGAGAAAAACAGGTCTTTTGCTTATGCATTCTTGACTGTTATGTATTCAATTCCCTGTGTTTTGTATAGGTATTCATATAGATCCAAAACAACAGCAGGGAAGACTTTATCTTCCTGTGAGAACTATGACCCGAAAGCGCGAGGTTGTAAGTTTGCCTCCAGGGAAGCACACAGCATTTTCCGTAGCTCTCCAAGCGGTGCCTTTCTAGGATGTGCCCCACGGAGGCAGGCCGGGGGATGGCTGCATCAGCTACTGTTAGCTGCCTGTCCGTGTTCGGGTCATGGAAGAGTTTGTCTTATGCACAAAAGCTGTAGATGCTCTAGGAACTTTAGTGTGAAAACCCAAGGCACATTTGTTTATATGTGCATTGTTTGTATGGCAGACAGGCATCATACTCCAAAAGTGCTATTTAGTTCTTAAGTACTAAATTATTCTGCCTAAATTCTTTTGTGGGTATTTTAAATGATACTCAAGTAGAGTTGAATGTTCTGGATCAAAGAGACTGGACAAGGAAAACTTCCCTTTACTACAACAATCAATTTCTCCTCAGAATTGTCATGCTATCTGATATAGCTGGATAATACATCTGACACAGAGTATATGTGTTATTCTTATGAGGATTGGGCTAAGAATCTGTGTGGGCCCAAACAGAACCAAACAATATGTTCTTAGACATCAACATTTACACTTTTCTTACTTAAACAGAGGTATAAGAAGCAGCAGTTCAGATCTGAGCCTTCGGTATCCCTCGTGTTAAGTGATATGCTGAAAGGACATAGTCCTAGCTCTATACAGAGATGCTGCATAGAGTGTGAGTGAGGGAAATGGAGTATTAGGTTAAGGGAAGTAACCCCTCAGAAACATGACATATACATACACTGGCATGAACATAGGGTTTCTGTCCTTTCTGTCTGTGATTGTACAGGATATTGCCACGCTGTTGCAATGATGCCCTGTTTGCAAAGCGTTCTGAGTGGTTTGTTAAGGTTTCAGCTGAGAAGCACTTCACTTAGAGGTAGGCGTTTATCATCTATTTATCATCTTCTAGCTGTGATGGCCTGCTAATGTTTCATTATTCCTTTTTTAAAAAAAATTCAAATACAGTGCAATTGTGTAAATTGATAGGTTTTCTTACTCTGTATTCCAAATATTTCTCCTTTTAATAAACTATGACTATTTTTAAACTTCCCCTAAAGGGAAAATATTCATATTTAAAAGGTTTTGTACCCAAGTAACCATCTCTTCTGAGGAAAACTTTAATTTTTTGTTTTTGTATGGAATCAAGCCCTTGAGGATGCCCATCTATTTCAAAATAATTCTCCTAATGGGCAGCAGAATACTGGTTTGCAAGAGAGTATTCTGCAAACACAGATTTGGTGGGAACTCTATTAGTCCTTTGCCTTCCCGGTGACCTTGAATCAAATCATCTTCTCATTTCTTACAGGTGTGGGTCCTGGTCTATTGCAGAATAATTATGTTTAGAAGGGACCTTTAGAGATTATCTAGCCCATCAATTATTGTCTATCAAAGATAAGGTTTCCTTGCGCCAAACTCCCACTCATTTCAGAACTTTTGGATTCCCGAAAGCAGTAAATATTGAGGCAAAGAAGGCATTAAGGACCTCAACCAATGTCCTTTGCCACAAGGTCCATCTGCCCGTTCACCAGCAGACTCATAAACATGGGGCTTCTTCCAAGTTGTCTGAAAAAAAGCCTCCTCTTCTTCCCAACTCAGTGGGGAAGAATAATAATGTTAGGTAAACCATAACATTACCCATTTATTTGCCTTTTTTTTTTTTTTTTTTTTTTTACATCTTCTGCGAGGATGTGGTATGTTGACCCACATCTTGGCTCAGTAAAGCCCAGTTCAGCCTGTCAAAGCATACTGATACTATTCTGCTGTACTATTGCTGTGTCTCATTAAATTCCTCACTGTCTTAAGTAGTGCAGACAATGGGTTTTGCAAGTACCAATTCTACCTAGAGAGATGCTTGCAAAGTGATGGGTGTACCTACTACAACATGAATATTTAGAAGTAGAAACTTCTTTTATTCAATATCAAGAGCTGACAGGTATGAATTTTTTGGAAAGAGAAATATGGAACTTGGTGCTTTTGTGTGATATCTGTTGCTAAGTTCTTGTTTTATTTTTGCTGTTTTCTAAAACTTTGTTTTATATTTGATCGAAAAACACAGGAGTGACTTCTAATGATTTCATCTGCATTTTTTGTTACTCAAGTCTGGGTCATGCTGCTAAAAACAAAATGAGATGCCAGGCAGCAGAGACTTTAAATTTCTATTTTGTCTTTTACTAATGTGTACCTTTTGTTGATGGGGGAAAGATAAGAGACTAAAGATCTAAAGGCTTGTATAATAACATTTTAATTTAAAGAGCCTGCATACTGAGCATAATCTGAAGCTACACTGAGATGCAGTTTTGTATGTTTTATGCATTAACTCACCATCTGCTTTTCATGGATGAAAGGGGTATGGGAGGCTTACCTGTAGCAATCGTGTTTTTAAACCAAACAGAATGTGTTTTATACTGGCATAGTCCTCTGAGGAAGGATACAACATTCATTGCATAAAGCACGCTAGATAAATATTCTGAAATTTTAGAAGCTCTGTGTTCTGATTTGGAAAAGAAAAAAAAACAGTAATTTTGTTGGAGTAAATGGAACTACACTGAGATCTCTTGTTAAGTTCAACTATTGTATAATACCTATGTACCTGCTGCACAGAATAAAAGCAGCCCTGGAAAGAGGCAGGGTTAGGGAGGGATGAACCGAGGTAACTCACAAAGATTCTTCTGAAGAGCCAACCCCAAATGTTGAATATGTGGGAATAGATATGACATCATGCACCAGGTTAGAAAAGCAGAGAAAGTAACATTCTTATTTACTAGAATACGAGAAGCATTAAGTTCACAATTTCTTAAGTGTTAGTATATATGTATTATTCTATACACATGACAAAAATATTTCGGTAGCAGCAAAATCTTAGTTGTACTTTATGTTCAATGAAAGTCTCAAAGTTGTGATTTCCATTCAGACTTTGCTGTAGCTTGCATGGAGAAGTGATTGTTCTAGCTTACGAAAGTAACAGGAAGGGTAATAGACAAGCTATCATAATAGGGGAGCAGTGGGGAGCATCAAATTCTTATATATGAAGATGAAAAGATGTGGAAATAAGCTGTTATGAAAAAGTGTCATGACAAGATTATGTGTCAAAAAAGCGAGTGATCAATAAAAGCTTTTGTTAGTACTTCCTGACTGCCAGCTAAGTGTTGGGAAATGTGGGTAGACAAAGAAGAACGAGTTATGGATGCATTTGTCATTGCTACCATTGATAAGGAAGTGTCATTAAGGTCCTGAGTGAATCTGATAGTGGAGGAAACTATTCATACAGCTCGTCACCCTCAGTTCATTAGCAAACAAAATACTGATCCTGGGAACTGCTGAGAGGGAGGACATGTTTGGCCACAGTCGAAAAAAGGAAAAGTGTGTGTTGCAAAAAGATAGTGGAGGTAACAGAGTGTAACATAAGTGTTCCCAGCACTGTGGAAGGGAAAGCACAGCCTACAACAGGATACATAGCAAGCAAGGAATTGTTTGCCAGAGTCAAAACACAGGGAAAAGAAAGAGCAAATTTATCAATATATTATGTGATAATTAACTACATGGAGGTCTGATTTGTGAACGTGTTCTTCATCTGATATATTTAAATCCTTTGATCTGTAAATGACTAAAAAGATGCCTGATCAAAATCTAAAATTGAGTTAAGCGCCTCTCCCACATCAGTACTTTTGAAATTTGAGATTCACTTGGTAATGTGCATCAGCATTTCTGTGCTCTGCTTTCAGCATACCCTTGCAGAAAAGAGCTCTATTGTCATGTGGAGAATTGCTTCTCCACTCCCATGCCTGCCTGTCCATAGTGCCTCTGTAGTGAAGAACCTGGGAGCATTCAGTTCCCAGCTCCTGGATGGGAGCACTTGCACCATTTGTGCTGGGTGACCGTCATTTCTCCCTCTCCTATGGAAGTCATTTTCACTGGAAAGGAAACGGTGGCTTTTGACATGCTCCGGACAGGTCCTAGTGTGGATGATTCTGTCACCAGGGGTTGTGTTATTATTACAAAATGCCAAATTACCAAAACATGCTGCATGGGTCTTCAAGCTGCAGCGAATTGGATATAGCCCCTTTTTCCTTGTGTTTAAACACAAACCTTGTTTCTGTCAAATGGTTGAAATCACAAGCAGTACTGTGTTCATGGCAGTATTTGTGTTATGCTGTTTCATGCTGCTTTTTTTTGTGCCTTAACATGTATGGTAAGTTAGTTGCACCAAACTCGATCAAGGCAGGGACACAGGCAAGAGTGCTCTGGATTTGTGCATCCAAAGGAAAGGTCATGACAGCTTGAAGTACTTTGTAGCTTTGCTAGAGGGTGAGCTGCTATTATTTGTTTATTAATCCCTTATTTAGATAAGTGAGCTCGGAACCAAAAATACCCCTCTGGTGCCCTGAGATCACATGACAGATATTTAAAACAAAATGTAGGAGAATTACAATAAATAGTTTTTGCATCAGTATCATCAGACATTTAGGAGATACTTTGTTTGACTTTTAAAGTTCCTTGATAAAAATATATCTGCTGGGACAAAATTTCTATTTCTTGTAATTTACCTTATTCACCTTTATACTGTTCATACTTCAATTGCTGTTTTGAAAAAAAAATCACTTTTAAAGCATGGAAGCTCTTGTCATTGTTCCATGTTGTTCTGTTGATGTTGTCTAGGGTGTAAATGTTTTAAGTGGAATAATTACATAATTTATATTCTTTCTGGATCCAAATTAGCAGGTGCTTTGAGGTAAAAAGTGGATGAATTTCCCATAACCAGACTGAAGTCACAAACAAGATAGATAAAAAGTGCCTGAGGTTATCTTCAAATGAAGTTATATTAGAATTGTGTCCAATATTCTTTATTACAAGGTGAAGATCCTCAGAGCAAATAGAAACTGATGGCTTTTTTGTTTCTTCATAGCCTTTGTTCAAGGTTTTTTTTCCTAATGTTATTTGTACTTATTTTTGTACTACAAAAATTTATTTCTGAAATGATCTTTTAAAGTATTTACAACCTTTTATTTCCTAGCAGAACCGATGCACATTTTAAAGTTAGAAGAACTCAGTACAAATATATTTTGTTCCTCTGAATACCTGGTAGCGGGCAGCAGCTGCATCAAAGCAACTGTGACATTTCTAACTACCAACAAAAGACCTTGATAGGTGAGCCAGCACCTTCCTCCCATAGCTTTCCTTATACATAGTCAACTCTTTATTCCCAAGTTTCTCCCTTGAAGCTGTGGCTAGTCTCACTTCTAAATGTACCCAGCTAAGAAGCCCAGATCCAATTGCGTTTCACTCTTTCTCTCATTATTATGAGGAAGAACAATATCACATTGGACTTTCTTTCCATGGTCTGTGCAGTCAAGCTGTGTTATACATCATTCATGCCATATAGGCTATATCTCTACTTATCTGCTTGGCTATACCTTACAAGTTCCTGAGATCCAGATCAGCTGCTCCTACTGTGTGCTTGGTTTCCTTTCCATAATGGCAAGGAGCGATTTATTCTGTTGAGGAGGTTCCTGCTTCCACTTAGGTACAGTTTTTAGGGTATGTCTTCCAGACCTACCCTTAGTTTGGATTTGCAGTCATTCCTGGGTCTAATAGTATGGACATATCAATAGTAATGCAGGAGTAAATGTTATTTCTGAGTTGTACTGTACTACTCTGCTACTACATATGTCCAAAGAGACTTGTGTTGTCATGTATGTTGCTATCAGTGGTCAATGACTGTTGGTGAATTACTTCGACCATTATTTGTCTATAATAATCATGCATCATTTAAAACTTTACACTTTTAGAAACTTTGTTAGACAAACCACTAGTTTTTATACGAGTAACAGACATGCATAATTTTCAATTTGGGAATATTATCTTCCATATGAGATTTATTGGCTCTTTCAAAATATTTTTGGCTATCCCCTTTGTTTTACTTAAATGCAAAATTTCAAAAGACCCTTGGGACAAACACTAATGGTTTAGTTTCACACAACCGCTCCAAAGGAATAAGTAAGTTATACATTTCCTAAATACAATTTTAAAATAAAATGTACTGAAAATATTTTGAAAAGGTCAACATTTTTCACCTGAAATTGAAAAATATGTTAGAATTGGGTGAGTGTATTATTATATGCTGTGTTCTCTTGGTAAAGTGATTAAAAATAGCACATAAAAATACATTATGCTGGTCAAATGCAAAATGATTTAGAATTGTTTGGTCTTGTTAGTTTGTTTTAAGACTTACTAATTTTGCAGTGGAATTAGAATACAGTTGGTGAGTTCTCTGCATTTTTAAGCATTTTACAGTAATTTTATGGTTACTTAAAATTGCAAAAGCAGTGCTGGAATTGTGTCGACGCGGGGGTCTCGGACACCACGGACATGATCAATGTGATCAAGCTGTGCCAGTTTATTCAGGGTTCCAAGCGCGCTTATATGCAAGACTTCCCCTTACACGCGAGTGCTTCTTTACAAAGATTGGTTAAGACCCCACGTCTACGCATCTAACTATACAGTGTGATAGGCTAACTAGCAGTGTCCACATGTCCTCACATTTAACGACCATCCCCCTCTTCCTGTTTGTCTCAACTCTTTGAGTCCTTATCTGATTCTCCTCGGAATTCCTTATCTTTTTGTCAACAGTCTTTTCATCCTTTTCAGCTAGGCCTGGTGCCCGTCTGGCGCCCATCTGCCCTTTCAGCTAGGTCTGGCACCTATCATCTGCCCTTTTATCTAGGTTTGGCCGCCTACCTGGCTTGCTCACAGCATGACCACTGGCCTTCAGGAATCCCACAGAATTGACCAATGAGGTAGGAAGAACACTTCATTACTTCTAAAAAAATTTGAGTCAAAATTCTTCTGTAGCTGACGCTTTTTATTCTGTCTTTTCTATAAATATTGACATTTCACCTCAATTATATCTAGCATATACAAGAACACCATCAACCTCTTTGCATAACTGTCTGCTTCTGTCATTCAAATGCTCATTTGTCTAATATCAATGGGAATTTTTTTGTGTGCGCCTTTTGCAAAACTTCAATAAAAGCTTTTTAATAGTCTGGCAAATACCACATCAGTATTTCCTCTTGTATTTAAAGAGGCCTGTGATTTTAGAGAGGTCTCTTTTAAAATGAAAAAGAAATTTCACATGTCTTAAATTCTATGCTTTCCCATGACCAGTCTGCAGTATCAGTTGTGCCTAACATTGCTATTTTATGGATGCTTGAATTTTGCTCTGATAGCTTAGTGTATGTTTGAGAAATTTGAGGAAAAAAGAAAAAACTATAACTTATATATTAACTATGCTAATAAAGTAAATTACGACTAATATAACCTACATATTAACTATAGTAATAAAGTAAATTATAAATATTTCCATAATATTTAAATAAAATAATCAGTAAAATATAAATCTATTAGTTCATTGCTTCACTGATTTTCTCTTTTATTCAGAAATAACAGTAATCAGTGCAGTAATGATACACAATTGTTTTGCAGATGCTTATTCATAGTTTTTATATAAGTTCAGTATGAAAAAAAATCAATTTTAATTGCAATGTACATAGTAATTTCGAAAGTAGTCAGATTTTGTGCTGAGTTTTTGCAGTGATTAGAAGCAGTATAAACCACAAGTTGGATGTATTAAGTCCTTCTCCTCTCCTTATCTCTAGTACTTTTGTAAACTCTCTTGTCATCTCATTCTGAGGTTTCACAAGCATGTTGCATGAAACAACCATGCCAAAATTGAGAGCAATGTGTAGAATGTAGCAATATGGTATTTTTCCTATATAGATGATCTTTCCAGAGAAATACTCTTGAGTACTCTTTTAGTCAAAATAGAATAGGTTTGAAGAAATATTGGGTCAAAGCTCAATGTCACATTTTCTTCTAGAGAAAGATTCAAGAATGTCTTCACACTTTCATATGTTATGGTGTCTACATGCTTTCTAAATTTTAATTACTTAAACTTTTCCATGTACTGTAAAGATTCTGTTTAATCTTTCTCTTTTCCCCCTTCATTTGATTCACTTTTTTAATGTTACTTTCTCATAGGTAAGACTTAAATGAATGCAGAGAAAAAAAAAAAACTTCTAAAGATTGTCTGAAAAATCATAATTCTTGCTATGCTTACTATATTCTTGCTGTATTTTACCAGTAAGTCTATTAATACTTCATACTTCATAAGAAAACTGATACATATATATATATATATATGTGTGCATGGGTATGTATGTATGTCATGCTAGGGAATTGGAAATAAACAGAAGTCAAGCCCTTCATACTAATTCCCTCTTAAAGTCTTTCTTCCCTGTTAGTTTTTTTCTACAATCTAGCTGAAGATATCATATCCTTTGGCTTTAAAACATTTGCATAGTTCTTTAGAGTGTTACTGGTTCTTGTAAGATTAAGCTGAGCCGATTTTGGTGGGAGAGGAGACGGCCTGTTTGGTTATTCGGAGTGACTGTGCAGTTGTTCATTGCAGAGAGACAGAACAAGAAGGAAATAAGCTCAGAGATGTGCTACTCACTGCTCTTAGTGTGAGTGCTCTGAGGGGAGGATTTTTTTTCCCAATCTTTTATTCAGTTTGCCTGTTTTTTCATATCTGTCCTTTCAGAGGTGTTTTGTCTGTATTATCCAAACCAAATCTCAGGTTGAGATAAATTAACAGTAAGCCTTGCCATTGTAGTTTCATGTGGGGAAAAAAACAAAGCAAAACAAGAAACATTGCTAATACTTTTTTTTTTTTTTTCTCCCCACATATGCTAAAGAAACACTTAATTGTAAAGGAAGATCCAAAGACAATGACAACAAGCACTTCTTCCCAAAGGCTTTGACTGAGAATATGTCTCTTATTATTAAGATTTAGCTGTAACACTTCCATCTGTTAATCTTCCTCTGTTTGCCACAGCAGGTTATTTGTAACTGAAGGCTAAGACAAAAGCTTTTTTGCTTTATAATAACCTTCCATAAATACAGGACAGGCTTTTTATTATTATCATTTATTTTTGAAAATGAGAGGTTTTGTAACTTAATGTGACCTTTGTTTTAGAGAAACAGTCTTGTACTTTCTGTGCCTTTTTGCTCTTACAGAATCCTAAGAGAATTTACTGAAAATGAAGCAGTGTGCTTAGAGATGTTACGATGCATCCTTTAAAATCTACTTTAAATGAAATGTATCACAGGCCTCAGAAGTGGGAGAAAAAAACAAGTCATGAGCAAAAAGACACAATCTTTCAACATACTTTGCATTTCGTTCATGCAGATGTTTGGCCTCAAGACATGTAAAGTGAATGAATTTGATTCTCTTGATCTTCTAGCAACTTAAACTGGGAAGATGAAAGGAGGTGAGTAGGAAACTATATAAAGAAGTTAGATAAGCAAAAGTAGATGCTGAAAAATAACACAATAGATAAATCTAAGACAAAATGTATTTTTGGTCAAATTATTATATAAATTCTGCTAAAATATAGATGGATTAATAGCTTGTTTCTAAAAGGATGTGATGTCTCAGGATATAATAGGAATGCTTTAAATGGTGAATGAGATTTTCTTTCATTTGTTCAAAAATGGAAGACTAGAGTTGCATTGTGCCAGTGTAGGGAGTGGAGACCTCAGAACAGTAACCCAGAAATCCCACCTGAGAAATGGAGCAAATCATTAAGGAAGGTACGGGAATGTGTGTGACTTCTGGCCTCTGTCTAAATCTGAGGCATCTGGCACAAGGCCTTTCCTTAACTAGGTCCATCCACTGAGAGAAGAACATGAGGGCTGTGTCACTGTACATTCCATGGTAGCATCTAAGTAAGCTGGGCTTATCCTTATGAAGATGAGTAAAACCTGTTTATTTTAAGAATAATCACTAAAAAAAACACTAAATGTTAGGTCACTGACTTAAGACAAGGAGAGTTTTGAGGTTATTTCTCTCTGTTGCTGAAGTTGAAGACTTTTTTTCCTTCTTTTAACTTTTAAATAATCAAATATAGAGGACTGAAGAAATGCTATCTTTTTTTCCTGGACATTTCTGTTTAACACCCATGTTGTTATTTTTGCATTCTCAGAATATTTCTATAGATCTTTCTGAGTAAATTTGCAAGCAATAGAGAAAACCTGGAAGACAAATTAAAAGCACTCTCCAAGGTGAGAAAAGAATTGCTTTTTTTTTTGGCACAACAGCTAAGAATGGCACTCAGACCATGAAGTTTGCCAACAGAGCCCATCTGTCAAGCAGCAGAGTAAATCAAATGCTACAAGTTTCCAGTGATCTGAAGACAGGAAAACACTGAGAAAAGGCGTATAGAGGTAGTGAGGTCGTTTTCACCTCAGAGTGGTGAAAACAGCTTTTATCTCCATAACCTGCTCTGAAGACAGGAAAACACTGAGAAAAGGCGTATAGAGGTAGTGAGGTCATTTTCACCTCAGAGTGGTGAAACAGCTTTTATCTCCATAACCATGGAGGACCAGGACCATTTGTTTGGTCCTTTCCCATACAGTGCTGCCATTCTCTGGTCCATTCAGAAAGGACCCAAACTTGTGTCCCCTGTAGTTAGACTTCCAAAGCTTCAAGGGCAAAATTCTCCAGGGCACAAACATGAAGCATTTAGTTGAAGTGCAGTTCATGGAATCCAGACTCTCATGGTATCAGAATGATTACCTCCAGGGTTCACACGGAACATTTCCTTGTAAGCTTATGTGAGTGATAATTGAAGATTCTTGTTCTTGTGTGGTTCTCTGCCTCTCTTTGTCAAGTACGTTGTTTGAATTATCCAGTTGCAGTATAAACCATCTGTAAAATATTCATGTTCCATGGAACAATGTAATTAGCCAAGGGATTAACTAAGGAGGCTCAGTGTTCAAAACTGGTCTCACTAGGTCCCTGAATGCAGTGTTTTAGTGGGAAGTCTAGCACTTTTCCCATGCTCAGCACTTGCTCGTGATGAAGTACACTGGACTCTTTGACTAGATATTGCTTGTGCATAGTTTTCCACCGTGGGAAAGGAGAGATTATACACGGGTATATCCTCCTCCATCACCCCAATTTCTCAAGTACATGCAACCACTGATTGCAGCTGCTGATGTGCGTTTGACTTTCTTTGTTTTTCTTTGGGTCCTGACATGGAAGAAGTGTTTGGCAGAAGTCAGTCTACTGTGCCCTACAGTGCTGCATTGCTTCTGATACTTCTTTTCAACTTTGACATGACTCAAGGCATTTGGAGCATGGTAAGACAATGTCATAGCTTATCTCTAATATATAGCTGCACATTGTAGCCTGCAATTAGATGCATGAGGCAGGCTTAAACTGGGAATTTTCCTGAGCTTCATGTAAGACTGACGATTACTATTTAGCTGTTTTATTGCGACACAATATTTATTGGCCACTTAAGGCCAACACACATGGGCAATATCAAAAGTGTCAAAGTGTCAAAAGTTTCTGCATTGTCGAGATTTTACTATCAGTCTTCACACTGTCAGGTCATCTAAGTGGGACATACGTTTACTAGTTGTCCTAAAGAGTTGTCTTCCAAAATAGCCTGTTTCTTAAAATTAAGAAAGGACAGAAAAATTAGCTATGCTTGATCAAGTTACAGAAAAGAATGAAGATGATGATTTTGGTGCAGGAAAAAAGATGAACTGAAACTAATAAATGTAGATTAGATTCCTTGCCCTAATACCTGCCAAATTTCAAAAGCCATATTACTGCCTTTTGTATGAAAAATAATAGTGCAAAAAAAAAAAAAAGATGCATATGTGGTCTCCCCAATGGAGAGAAAAGTAATAATGCAGTAGAGCCCTTTTCTATTGAATTCTCTGACACAATGAATGTTTTTAAACCCCTGGATAGCTTCTTTTTTTCTTTTTAAACTCTGGTGTCTTTCAACAGAAAGAAAAGAGAAATTCCCATTGTATATTATGAACAATAATTTTACAAATCCTATTTTAAAGGACATATTATTCTATGCATTTATAACCTTTAATTATCCTTGCAAAAGAAAAACATAATTCACAATTGCATCATACAAAGCATGAAAGTAAAAATGTGAAGAATATATATGTATGAGTGTGTGTGTGTATATATATATACACACACATACATATATATGTTTCATGACATAGCATGTATGCAATAAGGCATACATTTTAAGTTGTCACCACAAATGTACAGATTTTTTTTTCTTTTGCTGTATGAGTTTCTCCTTCCATTGTGAGCTCTGCACTTGCCCTGGACTTGGATCTCAATAAATGGTGACCAGAACCAGTTGCAGCTGGAATGTAAGTTGCTTCAGTTTTACTGAAGATTAGTCAAGGAAAGATAAGTATGCAGAGAAATTCAGAATGAACCAATTTGTCCAAGGGTCATTTTGTTCAGATCTTGGGATCATCACCAGCTCCATGAAGAAACTATGAAACTGCTGATACATTCAGCCAATTTATTGGAATGAGTTATTTTCTGTGAATACTTTGGGAAAAATTGGTCTACTTTCAACCTAGTGGAATGGACCACAGATATCAAAACTCAATTCTGCATCTCTTCAGCACAATTATTTTTATCTTTGTAGAGAGCTCACAGCACAGGATAAAACATGGTAATCAAATGTCTGGCAGAATACTGACTGTCTTTACCTTCATTTTAATTTTTGCATAAAAAGTGGAAGCCTAATTTATTTAGCCCACAAAATGTACATTGGTCCCACACAGTCTGTGTATCTCAAGCATATTAGTATCAAACACTGAAGGGGCTGTCATGATGCCACACTGCCTGTTTCTGCCTGAAGGGCATTTTCTTGACTTGTGAAACTTTTATAATTCAGTACTAAAAGCACAATATAAAGATACAGAATCAAATATCTTATAATTTGAAATCAGATTTTGCAGAGGCAGCCACACTTGTCGTAGTTAACCACTGTGGAAGTTTACATTTCAAGGCGCGTACCATTTGTCTTTGTGCCCATAAAGTGTAATTTTCAGCTATTTTTCAGGAATGTGTACACACTGTACATTTAGAAAATTGCTAATGGAATGAGGCTTAAGCTCTTACAGTTGAATGTTGAGCATATTATTGCAGTTTTTGTAAGAAATATAGAATTGTCTAAACCTAGGTGATCTACAGCAGCTGCTTGTGTGTGTCTGACAATAAAAAAGGTTAGAAATTGTGTAAATTTATGGGAAAAAGGCTTAAGCAAATGGAAAGTGAAATTAAAAGAGAATTGTTTAGACTGTATCCACTATATTGAAGTGTATAAACCTGGATTAGCAGTCTTTGTTGCAGATCTCTGTTCATATTATTTGACATTTTGTTAGAAAATGACTTTTCAGAGTCTTACATCACTTAAATAATCATTTGATGATGAGGTATTAAAGGGTCTTGAGCAAAAAGGATAAATATTTAAAATCTTTTCAGTAAGCAAGTGGGTTTATAAATTTCTCTTAGAGTTGAAAAAGTCCCTGTTAAGTGGCACAATGTGTTACACAATGAGTAATTTCAATTAAATATACATTGTTTTAAAATAGGAAAGGCCATAAGTATGGAACTGCATTCAAAATACGAATAAAAAAGTACACATTCTAAGTGGAACTGGAAAAGGAAAACTTTTGCTCATGTATATTGTATATGTATATGTAATGTATATTATACTCAGATAAATAAAAATGAGCATACATAAAGATTTTTAAGCAGTTTGTTTTACAGATATTTTTCTACTAGTTTCAAAATCAGTAAAAACATGAGGACTAAGTGAACAGCCCTCCTCCAATATTAGGTGCTGGCATCATCATTTATGTGTTGTTATTATGGATACATATTTACTTTCCTATCCTTTTTTCTAGTTGCATGCATGTTGTTCCTGAGTCCCAATTTCCCACTCTTCGATGACATGCCAGCAGTGGTAACATGGATAAAATTGCACAGCAGGCTCTGTTCCTGGAGTAAAAGATATAGTTCATCCATCCATCCATCCATCCATCCATCCATGCATCCATCTATCTATCTATCTATCTATCTATCTATCTATCTATCTATCTATCTATCTATCTATCTATCTGATATTCTAAACTCCTGAAAAGACAAATAAAACTTCCTGATCAGCTGTCATGCTGAAACTCCCATTCCTTAGCATTCCAAATCCTTTTTAAAAAATGGAGTACAATATGGATGTATTTGTGGAAAATATACAATCTCTGCTGTAGCAAATTATGTTAAATAAAGCAGTGCATACTGCTGTATGATAAATATGATGTGATCTCAGCTTTGGCTTGGGTTAGTGGTTATGACTGTGATACCAATAATAGTCCCATCAATGTATCTCCACTCTGTTGCTTCTGAGAACCTTCAAGATCTTAGCAGTTTGCTTATTTTCATTGCCTATTTCCACACTTTTTCATAGGCTGCAACAAATTCCTTTTCCCCGAGCAGGACAGAGTGTCACTAGCTCTGCTACAGCAAGAGCTTCACTAGCTAATAGCGTGTAAGAACGAATCTTGAGGAAAGATTGCAAGGTGCAATGACTCCATAACCTTAAAAACTTTAAAAATTAAGTATCCATGAAGAAAATATAATCATTAAATCATAAAAGTACTTTCTCACTTTGCAGTGTGCCCAACAAATACATGCATGTGCTGTTGATTATGGTTTGGTGGCTTTTATTCACCATTAAAAGAAAAGCAGAGCAACTTTTGGTAATAGTTATGATTTTATAATACACTTACTTTACAGCAGTGCATTTCTGTATTCTGAATCACGTTGCTGTGCTTCTTCAGTCCAAGCAATTCTACTTGAAGGAATAAGGACTATCAGTTTGTGTCTTCCTGGTGCATAAGACTGATCAAAGTAAACCATTAATCAAATAGATATGAAAATTAGAAATTATAATATGAGGTGTTAGATAACACAATCTGCATGCAATAGCAACTTGATCTCTCAGGAAATTAAAATAGTTTAACAAAAAGGCCATATTTAACAGACTGCATGATGGAATTAAGAATGAAAATCTAGCCTATTAATCATGCAAGAAATTGCAATTAAATTATATTTGTTAATTTCATAGTGAAGAGTTTTTAAATTAAATCATTAACCATTTGCTTGAATCTCTGCAATTATAATTCAAATATGAGCAAAATAAGTTATTTTTAGGGATGAAAGCCCTTTTCCCTGCAATGTATTTTGTTTCCTATAAAATACAGTATTTGAGGGGGGGGAAAAAAAAGTGAAGTACAGATCTCACATTATGCATCAGTTTGTCTCCCATAGTGTTTTTCTCCTTGTTCCTCTGGTCCTTTGAAGCCCACCTACGCCAAATAGCATTGTATTTTTGCCTTATTTGATATGCTTTCATTTCAAAAAAAAAAGAAAAATTATGTTTTCTCCAGCTTTCTTTTTTTTTCTATGTGATGAAAATATGCGTACTGTCTGTGAATATCTGGAAATAGGAGTTTTAGCACGTCAGCAGAAGATAATTAAGGATATGGAATTTGTAAAGGCAAGTGGTAGTTTTGGAGCTAGTCTCTCTATCTCCTCAGTTATTTTTAAAGCTGCAAGACTACTTTTAAATTTTGCCACTGCAACTGAATAATATCAACAAAAATACACTGTGAGGTTCTGTGTGTTATGCTTCAGCTCAGAATCTAAAATGACATAGAAAAAGGAAAGGATAAAGATGTGATCTTGGCATTTCTGTTAAATTACTGGAAGTCATTGTTAAAAATAAAAGCGTTATATTGTTTTCAGTCTCTAAGAGAAGCTGTGGATGTACATACCTTCCAACTGGAGATAAGCTATCACAGCTAAGACTAGAAAAATGTGAATTTTGATTAAATTATTTTATGCCTAATAAGGTGTGATCTTCAAAAACATTTTACAAGGTGTTGATCAAATTTTTATGATAGTCGCAGAAAGTTTAATTCATGCTACAGCTGTCTTCTATGCAAGCTATTCATATAGGCCATTTGGCCACTTGTATTCTCAAATCTTTTAGGAACTGAATATCTCAGAACTTTTGTTCTTGCTTACGTATTTGACTTGATCTTGGCCACTACTTTTAAAAGGTTTTATGAGAGTTAGAAAAAGTCTGTGCAACAGTTAGATCATGGATGCGCAAAAAAAAATTGTGATTATGTGTTTCTTATTTTCTTAGAAAACAAAAGCTTAAAACCATGATTGCATGTATCATGGTTCAACATAACTTTTACTGAAAGTTCAAACCTTTTAGTTGGCAGTAACCAAGGAGAAAAAACTAAACATTCACAGGAGAAGGAGACGCCTCTAGTACGATCCCGTAAAAAAAAAAATCACCATGCTGCTCTTGCATGTGTTGGGAGAAGGCTTACTCGAGATAGGGAGGGAGTCACAGGGTGGACACTGGAGCACAGCTGACGATTCTTGTCATCAGTATTTAATTCAGCCTGGAGCAAATGACTGCAATAGGAGGGTGCGTTATCAATAAAAGCTTGGAGAGCATAGCAAAACAAATGCTAAGGGGCATGTTTGTTTCATAAATATAGCCTTGAGATAAACGTCTTCTCTCCCTAGCCTGCTCCGCACTCAGAATACAGAGCAATGTCTCTGAAACAGAAGGACTTTTTTAGATTTTAATCTTATTGATAAGGTATTCACAATGAATCAGTATGATCTTAGTCTTCCTAACTTTAGCTGCCTTGAAATTTCAAATTTTGCCTAAGTAGTTGACTATCTACTGTATCTACAAGTAGCTCTAGAGATAGGTTAGATCACGTCTATATAAAAAAACTATCTTATACATTTATTTTGGGTTAAGAGAAATCATCATTTCCAGGTACTTGTGTCTCTCTCTTGACTAAGAACACATCCTAGACCATTAATGTAAAGAAGCAGCTTAGTTTTCCAGATAGCAAAAAACACAAATAAGCTGTCTGCCTTCCATAAGAAGCCTTGGAAAATTCTCTTTTTTTTTTTTAGGGCCAGAATCTGGCTTTGCTTCAACTGGAGTATCTTCATTTGCACCTCTGAAACAAATATATCTTCCCACATACTAATGAAATCTGATGAGAAAAGTAATCTCATCAAATTGTAAGACTAAGATGATAGAATATTGAATATTAATGTAGAGTATGAAGCTGTATACTTACATAAATGTGATGATTATGTTTTCATGGTTGTTATAGTTTGCCATATATTTCTCTCAAGCTCCCCAGATCTTTGAAATTTCCATTTATTAGATCGTTAGGAAATGCAATACTATTTGCATAATCAAATGTATTCCTTCCATCCTCACCAGCAGATTATCCTAAAAGATGTTAATATTTTTTTCTCTTTGCATGTTTTTTCTTATGGCACATGTTACTACTGCAGAAATCTCAACTCTTTAATATTGTACTTATAAAACAGCACTAAGTCACCGAATGCATTTTTAAGGTATATGTCATTTCTAAAGATGAACCTTGCTTTCTTAACAATATTCTCCAGTGACTTTTTACTTAGTGCAACCATTTTTTGCTAAGTGATTTCTTATGTTAGCAATGGGAAGTGAAGATTATGCTTTAAAACATTCCCAAATATGTTCCATCTGTATTTTTTAGAAGTGTTCTTCAGTATTCTGAGCACCAGCGCCATTCACGCATTTTTGCTACTGTAAGAGAAGCATGATGTTAGGTATTGTGTCCTTTACCCCAGTGCATTTTGTTTCATCTATTTTGCTTTTGTTTCTAATCTGATAGCTGAATATATTAAATACATCTGTCCTTGTGTTACAAGTATTTATTATTTGTAGGGGGTAGGAAACTGAAATACAAAATTAATTTTCATTATGAATTGTACTTGCCCTCAGAAGAAGTAGCTAATGATTGCATATTTTCCTGCTGCAGAGTAAGAAATGAGATTTTATCATATTAGGTTGATTAGAAATTCACCACTAATATGAATCGGGTACTTACAGGGCTGGAGCAGGAGGGAAGGACAGCATTTTTTTTCCTCCATTGAACGATCAGGATCTCTTTGTGTCTCCAAAACAAATACAGTCAGGATTTCCATCAATGTCAGCGTGTATGAGAATCGGAGTGTGTCATGAGTTGTGTAGAACAACTCAGGCAGTGTTTTGCTGGAAAACTTAGAGCCTTCCTCCATGTTACTCGTCTATAAGCCAGATTCTCTGAACATAAACCAACATCTAAACATCTGGGCCACCAACTTTTAGATCCCCCAGATGCAAGTATCCACTTGCATTGGACAAAGTAGTGTGCTGTTTGAATGCTGCTATAAAAGAATACATGGCAAACATCACTCTGATTGCCACTGCATTGATGGTAGAATTTCTTAAGAGCTTTGTGGTAGATACTGCTCATGTCTCAAGCTGTGCTCTACAGTGTGGCACTCAAAAATTTGGCCTGAGAGAAGTAATTAGGAAAGATATCAGTGAAAGTTGCCTGCAAATAATACCCTCTGGTCGGCAATCCAATCTGTGCCACTGACCAGTGTTTGAGTGTGTGTGAATATGAGTAAAGGCAAAGCAGGAGGAAAGCACTTTCCAGCTCTCCAGAAGTATCCGTTTGGTGAGTCCTGCTCCCCAGGTAACACTATAGGGTTAGAACAGTTGTGCCCTGCTACCAGTTGTTGATATGAATGAGGAGATAAATCCTCTGTATCTTCTCCCTCTTCAGGGAGCCTCTCTCTATGAGGCGATGTGGCACCAACGGAGGCTTGTTACAAAACCAAGGATGAGTGGCTGAAGCTACAGTGATTTCTAAAGGGGGAGAAGTTTTGGTGCAGGTGAAGTACAGATCTGCATTATGCCCATTTACTAAAAATGTATTAGATGGTGAATGAAATGCCTGTAACTAAAAGCATTTCCTGCTAAAACACTTTATTATATAACTATTTGTCATAATCAGATTTAAAGAACGAGGAACTGGATAAAAAAGTCTAAATCGTTTTTCAAGTAAAAGAAATTGCTCCTTTACTCTGGGGTTTTCAGTTTGCCTAATACTTTTTAACAACTATATTTTCTTAACATACCATAACATGTTCTTACTGTCTCACATAGCTGTAAATGTAGGCTGATTTGCGTGACTTGAGTACTTTCCTAGTGTTAAAAGCATAAGAAATATTTAATATATAAATTTGTAAGCGAAAGTGAGTACAGGAAGAAAGGAAGGTAGAGGTATTGAGGAGATTGCAAATGATCTTCATTAAGCAAATGGGGGAGATCCATAGCTTAGTTTTATTTTAAGATATTCTAACTCTCTTAGAGTTTGAAGTGTCAGAGAAAAAAATGTTACAGTAATTATTCATTTATTAACAGCCAGAATTTGTCTGAGAGTCATTTTATTGTTCAAATATAAAGTGAATTGGTAATAAAAATATGCAGCTTTGACTTGGAAACACTGTAATGGTAGGATTAGGTTTTTATCTAAGACTACAGAAATTATCTAGAGAATTATAGATTTGAATGGTTATGGTGTAGTTTGCAGACTTCGATCCATGACAGCAAGAAAGGGTCAGAGAGCCCATTCTGAGGTGAAGATAATTCATTGACCACGAATAGCTGGGATAAGAGGTTTCACTCAGGGTAGAAAAATGCAGCTGCCAGAGAGACTAACCTTAGTATCTCATAAGCAGTAGACTGGTAGACGGATGACTGGGAAGCAAGAATGCCAGAAAAAAAAGCAGGACTGAAGAAGCTAAGCTTTCCTTAGCTTTGCACGTGTCCCCAGCACTTGTCTCATTTTGAATGCAACATGGATTTGGTAGCCAACAGAAGCTCAAGGGAAGTCCTTCATATTAGGAAGCTCTTCATATTGTGTGTTTTTATTTTATTTGTTTATTTTTTTATTGCAAGTCAAGCAAAACTACCAAACAACAGCAGTAGGTAAGATGCAAGAGATACAAGCAGATACAAGAGGTACAGCCAAGTTAACCCAACACAAAGAAATTCTATGTGGAATTTCTGTCACATCAGTGACAGTGACAGAGCAGTACTATCCAGCTGACATGATGGCAGCATAACATTGCGCAGTTGAATAATGAGCAATCTTGAACTTGATTGCAGAGGTGTGGCCTGCAAATCCTTGCCATCCCAGGATGGCAAAGGATATGCTCAGAAATGATGTTTTCAGGGATCCATATTAGCCCAGCTGCAGTCCAGTGCTGTTCTTAGAGGTTTTTCTGAAATCCTTCTTCATCATCGTTTTATCCTGAATTATGAACATCTGATTGATTGCAGAAGAAGGCTGAGGTGTGAAATGGCAGATGCTGACTTTCAGCAATAATATCTGATAGATAAGCTTGAGATAAGTAGAGAAATGTGGAGAATATTGAATTTTTTTCAAATTAAAGAACAAAAAAATGCATAGTGGGTACATTACTTTGCAGACTCAAAGGGTTAAGGATTCATTTGAAGCAGATGAAACTGAATGTGGTCAAGTTTAAAACAAAGTGATTCATATCTCTTGGCAGAGTTAGAGGATACACATGAAAATTTATTCATAAATTCATTCAGTAGGATTATGGCAAAAAAAGGTTAACTCTAGCTATTTTACTTGTTTTTTTCTCAGCCTTATATCTTACTCTTATAAATGTTGGTAAAAGCTATGAAAGTTATTCCTGGAGGGACTTTTTCCTTCTATTGGTAGAAAACTCTCACTTTATTCAAGTCCGGGAAAAAAAGGAAAGGAACAAGAGAAAGGAGGAAAGCTAATGGATATCAAGGTTATGATTGCTGACAGACAATATACATAAACCTGCCAGAGAGTGCAGACTGCAAAACGATTTTTCAGCCCCTCAAGTCTTCATTGTCTTTCAGTTTTTCAAGGTAGAAACAGTAGAGTAGAAGAGCACAGCAGCAGAAGAAAAAGTAGTGCCACGGAATATAACAAAATGGTAATAGCTTTTAGAAAAAGAGAGGTAGAACACTCCATTTTGTCCCAGAAATTTCTCTATTTAAATCTAAGAGAGACTTTCTGTTGAATAGTTAAACCAATCTACTTCCTAAAGTCTGAGGTATTTTTGGAAGTGATTAGATTACCAAATATCTGTGGCAGAACATTTAAGGTAGGAAAAGTTGCTTTCTTGTTTATTTTTTTCAGTCAGGAAAGAGAAAAATTTTTATGATGTCTGGAAGAGTTGCTGGGGAAGGTGTTTTTTATACTGGAAGATTAAGGAAAATCAGAGAATCATAGACGTTTATATTGTTCTATCTCTGGAGAACATTAAGGTTTTATGCAAGTTGCAGAGGTTTTAATCTCCATATTCTTATTCCCATAGCAATCTGGCAGTCTTAAAAAAAATCGATAACCTTTTGTTAGAGTTACAGAGAGAGAAACAAAAACAAAGTGTTTGAAATGTAAAGCGTTAGCTGAAATTTCTACTGTAATAGCAGTAGAGTATCTTAATAAAGGAAGTCTTGATTAAATGTTTTTATAGATAGCATTAACTGTCGTGCCAGGGGAAAATTGGAAGAGCTAAGACGGTTATTGGACTGGAGCTGCTGTTGCTGCTGTTGTCTGAGCCCAGTCTTGCTTTCTTGAAGATGGGCAAGCCAAAGATGCATATGAATAGGAAGATGAAAGAGGAACATAGATGAAACACAGCTTCTATCTCTGGACTCTATTTCTCTCTAATTCTCAACCTGAGAGCAGAGGAGGTAGCGTTATAAGACTGCCAAAGATCTGGCAAATTCATGCTAGCATCAAGGTGCTTAAAGCTTTGATTTTTAGCTCACTTTCAGTCACAGATTTGCAGCAGTGTTTCAAGGAATAATTCTTGGCTGGCTCAACCAGATTGTCTTTAAAGAGAAAGCAAAGAAGAAGGAAGAAATAAGATAAATGGAATGAATAGTATGTGATTAAAGAAAAGCAGAAATATATTTCTGTCAATGCAGAGCCACAAACCTTGTGAAAAATGTGGCAATCCTTCTCTCTGGACAAGTAAGATCAGAATATCTCTGAAGAAGAGAGGTTGGTGAGAGAGGTTCAATCAAAGTGTGTTAAAGCATCTTATGACAAGTAAGATCAGAATATCTCTGAAGAATTTGGTGAGAGAGGTTCAATCAAAGTGTTTTAAAGCATCTTATGGTGCTAACATTTACTTCTCACTGATTGTCCAGGTTCATTTTTAAATTATGAACTCCAAATTATGTACTGTTCATCTTCACCGAAACAGTTTTTGGTTCCATATTACAACAGTCTCGCACTATCACTGAAGGCTTCAGTAAGTCAGTTATGTTTTTTCTAACTGAATATTTTGCTTTATTTTTGTAATGTTTGGCATTCTGCTATATCTTTGAGTTTTTCATTATTTTTGTGGCCCATTGCTGTTTCATTTTGGCTGTTTATATGTGAATTTGGAATAAGAACATCATGCCTCTGTGTTGGAGGTAGTTTTGTTAGTCAAGTCTTTACTCTCATTTTCATTTTGTTGTAGTTTTGGTAGAGGTTATTTTATAAAACAACAGGGTATATATACTTAGAAGATCATAAAGTTGGAGCTGAGCAATTTCTTCTTATTCTTTGATGTCTGCCTACTGAGTTGTCATTTCTGTTCTTACTTGATAGTCTTATCATAATAATTATTGAAAGATAAACTCTGGATTTTTATCCCAGTCCTTTTGCTTATGGAGCCTTGCTGTCCAGGAGTCAATGGCAAGATTTTCATTTTGAGTTCTCTCTTTTCTCAGGCTTCAGAATATGAAGTGGCACATAGATTTTTAAGCATACCATACAAACAGGGAAGCATGCAAACACATTCTTTTGAAAATGATTTTATTATGCTTTTGTTACATATTTTGTTGTTTAATATTTCTAAAATATCATTTCAACAGAACGACTTAACAGTAATTCAAATTAAAGATGAATTGCTTTGTAATGAGAGATAACAAAAAATCCTAAATTACTCATCATCTCTGTTGATGCAGCAATTGGGAAGAGAAAGATGCCAGAAGAAAAGGTGTTAATTGATTTTTTTGTACTGTGCTTGATGTTATTATAGTCTCTTCATATGTTGGAGGAGAAAGAAAGGCTGGGCTGTCTGCTACAGATGAAGGAAAGATGTATTTTTCTATCTTTATTTCCCCAAAGGGAAAGGATGTTTCAAGGATTGGAAACTAAGGGCTGTAACCTTCCCTTGCTCCTAATGTAACTGTGTTAAAACAGAGACTAAGAGAACTGTGGAACCCTTGTTAATTCTGAGTTTTCTCATCCATATTTCAATGGCTAACATTTCAGTATTAACAACTAATATCTTAAGTGTAAATAGAGAGTTGTGTTCTTCTCTTTCATTGAATAAACATCCTCTTATGTGATAGAGGGATGGATTAGAGCAATAAGATACTTACGAGAACAACAAGCCCACTGAAAAGTTCCTATTTACTTGCCAGAGAACATGGAAATCTTCTGTTTCTTTACATGCGAAAGATGAGCAGCAGCAAAACAGTAACTCTGAATTCTGTTATAAGCCAATAAATAAAATTCTTCTTGCTTAAATTATGCTCTAATATTACATGATTTTCATTTCAGATACCAGTAGGCCATATTGTTGTTGAGAGCTGTGTTTTGTCAGGAAAATCCAGCTGCGTCCTGATTTCTCTCTTGAAAGCTAATTAAAATCCTAATAATCTTTAAGTACATCTAAATTCTTAAGGCCTGCATGATGGTCAGTTAAAATTTCTTCATCAATATCAAAAGATATTATTTGAAATTCTAATTTTGCATCTCATTTTTTAGCATTGGTTTTATCGGAGCCTTTGTAGTATTGAGCCGTTTCCTTATTTTTCTTTTCTAATGTATAGATAGAGTCACAGTGAATTTTTGGTGCCGGTCTGATGTGTGCCACTGAGGCATTTCTTAATTTCTTAAGAAAGAGCAGAGTTGAAACAAAGAAAGTCCAAGTGCAGACTTTCATTTTGTTATAATCTCTGGCAAGGAAGACCACCATCCATCAGTTCTCTATTATTTTTCTAGGTTAAGATGTTTAAGCCTTTGATAAATCCCTGAGATTAATAAGTTCAAGAATGACTATACTCATTGAAAGCTAGACTTTTGCACTTTCTGGGAATTTTTAAGGCACTTTACTACTGCTAAAAAGTCCCTATTTAGTCACTTTTACAAATATGACAAGGGGTTATTCAATAACAATCTAACATAGTATATTATTTGCATGTGTGATTTTTTTCCTGACTCTAGCCAGTTACATCTGTGACCGCAATGATGTGACCTTGGGCAAGCACTTTCACAGTTTTCTGTTTGTTTGTGGAGCTAGCTGGATGCTTGCAGAGGAAAAACAGAAATGTTTTTGCTTAACCATGAGATCGTGGTGTATGAGAAGGCATGACACTTCATTTTAGAAATGAGGAAATCCTCTGTGGTAACTCAACAGTTAGTATGATAGTGCATGGTCACAGGCAGTTGACATCATCCTGATGTCATGTAAATACATGACTTTCTCATTTGGGTAGGGTTTTATGTTCTATGTATAGCAAATGATAAACAGCACTGAAACGGGAACTTTGGTGTTGTGAGTAATTGAAACACCTTGTTATTTTTCTACTGTTTCTGTTAGCACAGGATAGACCATGACAGCAAAGCAAATTTAAGATTATAAACCTTAATCATAGAGTCATAGAATGCTTAAGGTTGGAAGGGACCTCTAGAGGTCATCTAGTTCAACCCCCCTGCACACGCAGGGTCACCTAGAGCACGTGGCACAGGACTGCGTCCAAGCGGGTTTGGAAGATCTCCAGAGAAGGAGACTCCACAACCTCTCTGGGCAGCCTGTTCCAGTGCTCTGTCACCCTCACTGTTAAGAAATTTTTCCTTAAGTTCCTGTGGAACTTTTGGTGTTTCAGTTTGTGGCTATTAAGCTGGGAACAGTTTGTTAAGGCATGTTGATGTGGGTATTTTTAACTTGAATCAGATAGTCCTCTTAAGTCTTTGTTTTTTTCTTTTTCAGGTTTCTTTATATAGCAGGCACTTTGCTAATTAATTTCTAGACAGATTCCTGCCTGCTACATTCTATGAGAAGAGAAAATGGCTCGCATTGTATTGTTTATATTTTGCATTAATTAGTTAAAGATGTAGCCTTCGGTATTGGACTATAGGGCAGCCTCTGACAGAGTGGCTACGGAGTACTAAAAATGAAGATCTTTTTCTGTTTTTATCTTACCTCATTTACCTGCTGTCTGCTGTCTGTTAAATCAAGCAAGTGAAACAGGTAATGCCCTTGTGATAAGGAATCACAGTTAGCATGCTTAAACACCTAATTTTCTGAAGATATGTGTGTTGTGTTATTGAGGACATCTTTCTTTTCCAGCTCCACAGAAGACAGATAAAATGTTGGAGCATCTTCTTTTTTCCCCTGTTATTTCTTCCCTCCTGCACAACTTCAGAAGTGCTATACTATAGGACTAGCATGTAGGGTCTCTGAGGATGTTAAAATGAGCAAGCATTATCAATCTTTTCAGCACTCTTCCCCTTCAACCTTCCCCTTCTGTACATAGCATATAAACATTCCTGAAGAAAATGAAAAATGTCACTTTGAAAGAATGAACCATCATCTTTCTTCTGACAAGTACTTTGTGTATGAACTGTAGTATTTGAAGGCCCTTCCTTTGTTTTAAAAGGAAAATATGTAGCATTGTGAATAGCAAGTTCAGACAGGATACTTTCAAAAGTCTAAAGAATTAAGTTTTCAGAGTTTCCCTACTTTTGGCTTTCCAAACTTCCTTGTACTATATTCCTTGTACTACTCGGGTTTGTATTCTAACTTTATTCAGGTGCCTACCTGTGCACTTGACAGTTTGAGATCTCAGTATAACCCATTTTCCAACAGCTGAGATTCTGATTTCCACTTTGGCTGCCAGATGCTTAGTATATATATATATATGTATTGCAACATCTAGGTTTTTATGTCTAAGTCATATTTTGGAGATCGACCTAATATTCCTAATACATGTAATAGCTGAAATGATTTTCAACGTTTATAACAGCTTAGATTTTTTAACATTCTCGTAATACTGATAAAAAACTGAAGGCGTTTAAAAAAGAGTAATCAATTCTCAAGTTTTTCATGACAATGCCATGAAACTATTAGTGCAGTAATCTGTTATACTTTGAGCTTAAACATATATATAACTAGGAATGTGCACAGTTACATAAATGGTGGTTTTGGTGAATACCAAAATTGTATAAATGTTTAGTGAATTTACTTGTATAGGCTTAGAAATTGCTAAGGTAGTCATTGAGACCTTAGAAGTTCTAAGTTTTCAACAGGATAAAAGGTCAGAACTTCCTGATTATACAAAGAAGAAGATCTCACAGTGAATTGCAGGCATGTGTGCATATATGTCTGCACATGTGTACATGTGACAACCACATACCAATGGGATTAGATGGATGAAATGTGGTGGTGGCGTTTCTTAAGCATTTTCACCTGTCCTGTTGTTTTTGTGTTCAGTGCTGTGAAAATCACAGTACTGAAGTTCAGTACTGAATTGTTCAGTACTGGGCTGTCTGCCTGCTGCATCCTTAAAGATTTCTTAGTTTTTCCCAAGTGGACTTTCAATATTCTGGTTAAAACAATTATGATAAGAATGTGATATATGTGGAAGCAAGGACATTTTAACTTAAATTTCTGAATTGCTTTTACATCCTTAAAGAATGACACAAATACTTGATAATGTTAAAAAAAAATGAAATAGCAAGGGGAAAACTATTCATTTGAACTCTTGAGATTTAAAATGTGCAGATAACCAATACTGACCAATTTTTCAGAAGAGAAATTGAAAGGAGACTGAAGTCTGTATGGTAAATCTCATCCTGAAAAAAATCTTAGATGGATGAGTCATAAGCCCCTGAAAATGAGATTTCTAATGGAAACACCAAATCAACTTTTACTAGAGTGTCAGGAATATGACATTATAATAAAGTGCACTGATGTATCTGTATTTACCTTTTGCAAACAGAATGAAACTGACTTGAGCAAAGAAGGTGCTAAGGTATTCCATCCACATCTGCTGTTTCACAGGACAATATAGCTATATAGCAAAATACAATGCGGGGCTTATGTATTTGCACTAGGATAGAAGAAGCCCAACAGAAGTTTATGTCATGTCCTCGAGTAGCAGCTCTGCAAGTTGCTTTACAGAATGTGACACCTCCCTTACATCTGTGTGGAGATAAGATGGAAGTCATTTTTGCTCTTTATAGATCATGTTAATTACAATGCCAGTAGTACATACTGGAGATCTGTTGGGCTGTTCTCCTGTCTCAGCTAGCACAGGTTCGGTGGGAACCAGTGCATCCTTTAGAACTTTATAGCCAGCATTTGGAATATCTATCATTGCTCTCAGCAGGACTCAGGTTTTTCAGTGTCCCTCATTCCCAGCTAGGGAGTCCTAGAAGAAAATCAATGGTTGCTGCAGAAGATCCAAAGGTATCTCCATCACAGAGAGCTGGAACACCCCTTCTTGTATACTTTCCCATTATAAACATTCCTCCTGTTTGTTTCTTAGATAACATGGATAAAATGGGCAGATCATAAGAGAAGCTAAGGCCCTTGACAGTTTAAAAGAGCTAAAAAAGGTGAGGAGATTTAATAGAGGGAACAATTTGTATCCAGAGTATCGAATACAGTACAAACAACATTTCTTAACAGTAAAACTTCTGATAATGGTGACATTTGTTGTACTGTTGAGTTATTGCTGTTAACAGAGTTCAATTATTGGTTATTAGGCTCAACATTTTTTTCCTCCTTTCATCTCCACAGCTATCCCAGCTATTCTTTCTTCTACAAATTAATAAAGTATTCATTAATTTCATTTTAGAATTAGAGTCTTACAGAATATTTCTTGGTCTGCTTTATGGAGAAACTAAGAATAACAGTTTTCTTGAGAAAGTCAGTTTAATGTATATTTGGTTGAGATTCAGAGTTTGATAGAATAATTACATACACCACAGTTTTTTATTCTTGGAGAATAACAGCAGCATATTCTAGGATTTTTGTTTTCCACAATTAATCCTACTCACAAAGTGAAGTGACAGCATAAATTGTATAGGATGTTTTAGAAATTTTCTTGCTGTTAGATTTTGATGATTATTTGTTTGAGTGAATCATATTCAGGATGTATTAATGAGACTAACTCTAAACTCATTTCCCCTTATGTATATTGCAGGACTAACTCCGTCGACAACTCTATGTCAACACCAAGTTTAGAAAAAGACTGTTCTTTATTCATAATTCCACCAATATAATGGTTATAAAAGACCCTTTGCCTATTGATTTTAATGCTTATTGGATCAGGTCTTAAGGTCCTTGCTCTTTCTCAGTGATGATTTTTGAAATCAGACTAATCTTTGCATGAATGTGATCCAGGACTGCAATTCCTACTGACATCATTTAAATATATATATGTGTGTGTGTGTGTGTGTGTGTGTGTAAGATCCTTAACTGGCATGCTTGCTGATGTAAAGACAAAAAATATAACTGCCTTGTTTTCCCATTTTCATTAAGATGTGTACTGGAAGAGCCTGCATTTCAAATAATTTATTTACACACACATAAGCATAAAAATACTACTAGAGAACAAAATGTTCCCAAAACAGACAAACATTCATAGCCATTTCTTGAATTTAGATCCACTTGAGAACCAATAAAGATGTCTAGAAGGCAGCAAATACAATTACTTTTCAACACCCCTTCCTCTGGTTGCAAATGTCAAAGATACATAGAGACAAACGTTGAAATTAACTCAGAAATATTTCACTTGTTCTGAAGTATTAACTTTTAGACCTTTACCCATTCTCTTACTATATTATTATTTTATTTGTTTTGGAGTTCTGGAAAAGAAATTTTTATGATCAAAACTTTCAGATCTTAAGTAATATATTCTAGGCAGGAGCTGTCACAACATATTAGTATGAATATGGCAATGTTATTCAACTAGTGATCTCAAACATGATATTATTTAACTGCTTTCCTATTAGTGAATTTAATTGTGTCCAAAATATTCACACACTTTGGTAATGCTGTAGAATGGTTTATATTTAATTCCATTTTTATGGGTTCATTTTGGCCATTTTTCTCTTTTACAGCTGATAAAAAAGCAAATCATCAAAGCATGTTATTTTTATTTGAAGGAACTTAGGGATGTTAAAAACAGAAAAAAATACAAAGCAACATTTTTTAATTTCTTGAAGAAGAAAAGTATAAAAGGAAATATGTGTAATTTAATAAAGTTGCACATTTGATTAAACTGGTAATTCATAATTTAACTATATGTCTAAAAGCTATTACCCACCAAAGATTAAGCAAGAGAAATGTCACTTCTATGTAACTTTTTTATTCCATGAAAATGGAATAAAATGTTTGCACGTTATTTCACATTGGTTCAAACTTCTGTGCACTTCTTGGGCATGTTGTAGTTAAAGCAAGTGGGAAAGTGGCTTTCTGAAAATGTGGAAATTCATCGTTTAGCTAGTTCAAGATATAAACATTATCCACACAAGTCAGAGTATGCCTCTGCCTGATTCCATGTTTTGTTGTTTGTTTGTTTTGTTTACCAGTTTTCAGCACTACTGGAGTCTAAGACTCATTCCCACTAAATATGGCTTTTCTGAGGCATGGAATCTCTTTTTTCTCCATCTTCCAAGGTAACATCTTTTATCCTTTTTTTTAAAAAAAAATCTTTTTTCCTACAGCAGCTTTTGCTTAAAAAGTAATTCCTCTGCTAGAAAAGAATTTATCTGAGGCACTCTCTTTCCTAATGTCCTCTCTCCAGAATGTGGAGTATCTTTTTTTAACTCTTTCTTGCCATACTGGTTAGTAAGAAAGAAGAACCAGAGTGAATGTGCTTTATGCAGACTTCCTGCCTCTGCAGGACTAGAAAAGACATTCTTAATCTACAACCCAGGAAAACCCTGGCAAATTTTATGTCAGGCCTTCTCATGAAGTTTTATCTTCTTGGTCATGGTTTTACGCTGAACTTTTCCTGTCTTATTTCTCTACTTCTATAAGATGGTTCAGAAGCTTGGGCAGATTATGATAGGAAGATCCTCCTGTGAGCACAAAAGTATTTTTTCATGTGCAGAACACATGTATCAATTCCGCTTCCTGTCAGTAATTTGCTATATGTCTCAGTAGCTGGTATCTGTTTCCAGAACACTGTGGGTAATTGTCCACAAATCTGCAGTATCTGTGGGGAGTGAGGGGGCTCACATCCTTCAGTGGCAGCATGATAACTGTCTCTCACTTCCCTAAGCCCTTAATCGACAGCATCAATTCAGCTGCAATGGCGGTGGTGGTGAAAGTACATAAATTAGTAACAAAACAGTCCATTACTATTCAAACAGAGCTAAGCTTTAAGCTTTTGGTCCACCTTCTGGCTATGGTTTATGGTTCCATGTCAAGGAACTGTAAAGAACCAGATAATCCTCTCCAAGGGCTTAACCCTGCCTCAGGGAATCCTATCAGGGTTCTGTGCATCACTCCCCCCCTCCCCCTCCCATATTTCAGTGTAAATGAAGCATATCTATTCAAAAGACTGCTCCTCCTCACCACACTCTGCTGGTGTTCCTGAGGCTACTGTTCTTTTGCCCCAGAGCTCCTGGGAAGGGCAAATAGTAAAGTTTTAAGACTAATTCTGCATGATTTAGTTTTAACATGAGTCACAATAACTATTCTTTTCACTTGATTACTGTGCCACATAATAATAAGGTTTATAATAACTTCTTTGTCCTCTGATTATGACTTACAACCATAGATTCCTTAATTCTATTCCATCCTTAGTTCTATCATGCCTTGATAGACTTGACATGCCTGCTCTTGCTAAAATAATGGAATTTCCACTTTTGCTAGTAGAATGAACTTTAGAAAGTGTTTAATCAGAAATGTTGTGCTCTCGAGGACCTTCAGAACTCAACTAATTTGGAAAGTTGATATTCTGAAGACAAAATAGCAACTTAGTTATTAAAGGAAATTATCTATACAAAGGAAAAAAAGCTTTAAGTCTTTCCCTTCCAAATCTCAAGTGGTTAATGCATGACTCTGCATGAATCAGAAGGATTCATTTGATTCCCAAGCTGACCTCTTCCAGAAAATTTAATTTCTCCATCTCAAACATACTATTTTTCTCTAATACAAAAGAGCACCAACCTGAACCTTATTGTGCCCCTTTTACAATTAGTCACTCTTTTGTTGCATTAATCTTTTAAAGTAAATGGAAGGATTAGTGTTTGAACACAATACAAAGTGAAGTCTGAATACAAAATAATTGTGTATGCTGTCTGTATTTTAGTTTGTATTATATCAGACTACTGATAAGTTTTTGACTTCATTTAATCTCTGATTTTGGTTTGGTCCCAAGGGTCAAGAATTAAAACGTGTATTCTGTTTATAGACTTAATGTAGATCAGGAGTGTGTTGTAATTATATCTGAGAATAGGAGATAAGCTTTTAGCCTGGAAAAGTCTGATTATTAAAATGATGTGTATGGCTTATTCACTAATGATAATTCTAAAATGTAAATGCCTCTAAGAAAAGACTGGGATACCTTTGGCTCTGGTTTCTTGAAAATAATTCCAGAGCAAAAGGTGGCCTCCATAAATCAGTCTAGAAGTAAACTAATCTAATTAAGAGGAGAATCTTCTTCTTTCTGCTCTGTGTAGGTTTTAAAGTGGATCTAAAAGTGTATAGAAATTAAGAGAGAAATATTGCAAAAGCTTGAAATGATAGGTCATGTCTCCGTCCATCTGTTTGACACTAACTAGAGTTAGTGTCACAGAGTCTAGTTGGAGGCCTGTAGTTAGTGGTGTCCCCCAGGGGTCAGTCCATCATCCAGTCCTGTTCAAAGATTGTTCAAGGAACAAGGGCAAGTTCAGGGTCCTGTACCTGGGGAGGAACAACCCCATGCATCAGGGTTTCATGCTGGCGACTGACCTTGTGGAGAGCAGCTCTGCAGAGAAAGATCTGGCTGTCATGGCGGATGACAAGCTGACCATGAGGCAGCAGTGTGCCCTCGTGGCCAAGAATGCACCCCAGGATCCCATTTGCCTTAAGAAGAGCATCTCCAGCAGGTCGAGGGAGGCGATCCTGCCCCTCTACTCAGCCGCGGGGAGGACACATCTGGAGTATTGTGTCCAGTTCAGGGCTCCCCAGTACAGGAGGGACATGGGACTACTGGAGAGAGTTGAGTGGAGGGCTGTGAGGATGCGATCGGGGCCTGGAGCATCTGCCCTATAAGGAAAGGCTGAGAGAGCTGGGCCTCTTTAGTCTGAAGAAGAGAAGGCTGACAGGGGACCTGATAGGTGTATATAAGGTATTAAGGGAGGGAGTGAGGAGTTGGCCTCTTTTTAGTGGTGGCCAGCGATAGGACAAGAGGAAACGGCCACAAACTGAAACACCAAAAGTTCCACAGAAACTTAAGGAAAAATTTCTCAACAGTGAGGGTGACAGAGCACTGGAACAGGCTGCCCAGAGAGGTTGTGGAGTCTCCTTCTCTGGAGATCTTCAAAACCTGCTTGGACGCAGTCCTGTGCCACATGCTCTAGGTGACCCTGCGTGTGCAGGGGGGTTGGACTAGATGACCTCTAGAGGTCCTTTCCAACCCTAAGCATTCTGTGATTCTGTGAACTGACACAAATGACAACCTTCATTATGTAATTCCTAAAAAGAGGGAATTAGAAACGTGGGGGATATGGCAACACTTTTTGTTTTGTTTCATTTTTCGTTTCTGTTTTTGCATTTATCATACTGTTTAACATCAAACGGAAAATTTTAAGAATTCATATGTTCTAGCATGTTAAGGCTTTTGAAAACAGCCATTTGCTTTCACAGTGTTTTCCACCAGTTGAGAAAGGGATTTCATCCACATCCATTTTCATCACAATTTTAATATGTTTTAATTCATGACATCTTATAGTAGTAGCAGTGGCTTCACTAGAATTTTGGAGTTCTTTCATATTTGTATGTCATATAAGTAGTTATTTAGAAGACTGCACAGTTTTCTGCATACGATATGCTAGTTGCTAGAATCAAAATCAGAAACTGAGTGAAAGACTGTCAGACTTACTATAAGTATGGTGAACAGATCTTTTAAGATCTTACAAGACATATCACAAAAAATAGTTTGGTTTGGTAAAATTATCATTTGTGGGTAAATTCAGCTCATAAATTTAATTGGGATTATATTTTTTTCCTTTTGACAGCTATCTTTCTATTCCCTGGAATGCTGGACAAAGCTTCATTCGAAACTGATATCAGTAAGCAAAATATGGTTATCAATAGTTGTACCTGAAAGGCAAGAAAAGGATATCAAACAATAATACTCTTCACTGAAATGTATAAAATATAGTTTCCACTAGTCCTATTGGTGTTGATGCTTGCATATATATTGATGAAAAATCTTGAGTTTTGAGAACAACTGAACAGATAAAAGTTGGAGGGAATTATAAGAACAGTTTGGTGTGTTTGTGTGTTGCAGTCAGGTTGTAACCTTATTAAGACAAAACTTAAATAGAAAAAATACTGTAAGTCTATCACTTACTATTAAGAATTAGCAAAGATTACCTTTTTCATTCATTTAGTCAGTTGCATTCCTGAGCACATACAGATAATGTTAATATCTCTTTTATCTAGTAAGCTTCAATTTGTGAAGTTGCGAGGTTGCCTGCCTGCACTCTCAAGCCTTTTGAAAGGACAATTTAAGGACTTTTTATTTCAGGTAAATATGTTGATTTTTCTGTGCAGCCTTGTTATTGGGAATGATAGTAGTACAGCCACTTGCTGTAATATTGTTCACTAAAATCTTTATAAGATAGACTGTAACATGGTCTAGACTCCTCAAACAGTCTGTGGTACTTTATTATTTCTCAGAAGCTGTCCCTGAGTTCAGCACAGGAGGAATAAATGTTCCAAGGAAACACTAGTCAGTTCCGATGAAAAGAGGCAACTACAATATTGCATCTAATTTGTTTAAATAAACAAATAACCACTACAAGCACGTTCAAAGCAATCACCTATCAAAACTATAACCTCTCTGGGACAAGGGTGAGATTTGTGCTCACTGAACTCTTGCTCATCTGTGCTGCTCTGTGTCTTATGACTGATTGTGTTGTACTGGTCTCATCTCAGCCTAATATATTACTGCAAAACTTCAGAAGGTGAAGGTGGGATAGCTGTTTTTCCTTTCTAGACACAAGGCAAGTTAAAAAAAAAGCTGTTGTAGCCAAAGCCTTTCAGAAAAAGAGTGCGTTTTTAATCCTTGAGAAGATGTTTTTGATCCTTGAGAAGATCCTTGAGAGAAAATTTAGCAAGAAATCTGACGATTCTGCCAGATAACAATCCATAATGCTAGAGAACTACAGAAGAGTTGATATGGTGGCCTTCATAGAGTAGTGAGCTAGTGAGCTAGCACTCAGAGTCTCCTAGTAAAACTCTCAAAGAGGCACAAGGCTGATACAAATATATGCAATTTGTCAAGGCAGTTATAATGGGGGGAATATAGAGGTGCCAGAAAATTTGAGAGGTCCTTTCTTCCTCAAACTGGGGAATTGCTGTTCCAGCCCATTTCAGTCTCTCTCTGCATTGCTCAATGCATAGCAAGGCACACTTACTAAATGCCCCCAGCTGGTCTTTCTGCAGTTCCGCATGCCTACATATAAATGACTATCAGAGGGAATACCTTGTTATAGCAAGAACTCCTTGATTATAGCCAGAAACATTAGGTATTTGCATGTGCACCATTAGGAGCCATGGGATTTTGCCTGGGGTTTTTAAGATTGAAGGACTTTCTTAGGAAAAACTCTCCCTCATTTCATGTGATTTGTGAGTAACATATTCTGATTTTTTACAGTATTAGTTACATCTCCAGTTAAGATGAGAGTGATCACAAGAGCCTTTTCTCAAGTCTTTCATTCCCAGGCTCTTTATGAAAGGCAATGTGTTAACTTCATAGCTCTGCATTTCAAGAACCCCCAGGAATGCGCCAAGAAAGTTGAGGATATACCAAAACAAGCTCCAATGATTGTATTTATTCCTTCACTTTACCATTACTAAAGATGTTTTATTAACATGATAACTTATGGAATAGAATGGTCAATTGATAAAAAAAAAATCCACTTTACATGAAATACTAAAGAATTTGCATATAAATAGGTTTTTGTATTTAAATGCCCTGTGGGTGAATGTGATCCAATATCCCTCAGAAATCAAAATTTGGAACTGTCTCATTTAAAGTTTGCCTGCTAAAAATAAGGTGAAGGTGGCCAGCCTTTGATTAGCATGATATTCCTTTCTGGAGAGTGCTTACAAGACCAACAAATCACAATTCAATTAAACTGTGCTCTGTACTTTCAATATGTTCTTTGCTATTTCTTTTCCTAGCCTTCCCACTTACTCTGCTTTTTCTTGATTCATTTGGCAAGACTTTACATGTAAAGTCCCTGGAGAAAGACAAAAGAGGAACATTTTAAAAACTTGATTGCAAACCTTGCCGCTTAAGACACGAGCATTATCCCATGTCTGCCATTATGTCAGCTCGCTTTTTAACAATGAAATAAAGAAGTAACAATTAGACTGTATTTACATTTCTCTTGTGGCATTGTTTGCTCCCCTGTAATTAAAGGATCTGCCAGCTTTTCAATTATGAACTCCTATTTTTAGGACAGTTAAAATTTAACACACAATTTGACACAAGGGATATTTTTTTAAGCAGCAAAACCAGGTCCAGGTTGTGCTCATCCGTGCAGATGATCAGCTGCTTAAAGCTGGGTAGCTGTGCACATTAGCTTTTGCAGCACAGGCAAGCAAAGAATTGAAGTGGTATCGTAACAATCTGCATGAGCTAGGTCGTGGCAAATATATGGGATATACAATGTCTTTTTTTTAACATCACAAAATAATTTGATAAAAATAACTGTGAGAAAAATGACTTCTCTAAGACAAGTAATTTAATGTGCCATGATAATTGCATTCAAATTTTAAGACTATACGAAATTGCATCAGTTGGATTAATACCCTGCAAATTTTTAGGTTTCAAGAAGTATTTCTATGCAGAGAACCATCAGCCAAAAAGGGTTTGTAGGAAATTTCCATAGAGATGTGTTCTAAGATGAATGATGCACACTATTTTTGTTGATTATCTGGAGAATATGCACTTTTCCAGTGAACAGGTGAGAAGGATATGCATTTGCTACATGCTGTCAACTCATGGGTGTGCAGGGAGATGGGTGTCCTAGGTACTCTCACTCCAAAAGCCATTCTCACTATCTCTGCAATACATTAAAGTCCAGAAGTTGTGCCAGTGTTTGCCATGGGAAAACGTATCGGGGAGAATCAGCAGGGGAAGGCAACCTTTCTTCTGCCAGCTAAACTACCAGGAGGATGAGGAGGAAAGTGGTGCTGAAGCAACTACTGAAAGGCTTTACACTAGCTATGCGTAGATCCTGGTAGCAGCCCAAAGCCCACAGGACTCTTGCCCAGTGTGTATAGTCTATGGCAACAAATGATTGCAGAAATAAGGCACAAAAAAACGTATCAAATTGTGCTCATTTGTAAATTAGTTCATTGCATATGTTTTTATTAACTCTGTTAGGCTGTCAGATGCTGGGCCTGCAGTGCACCCTGCATGGACTCCTTTAAATGAATGCAAAGCATGGCATACATCTTTAATCTCCAAGTCTATATTAACGCTTTTTTTCACTAGGTATGTGCTACGTATACTGGGAGCACTCAAGCTTTGATTAAACTAAATTCAATCCCTGAGTTTTTCTAATGAACTGTAAAAACTTACTCTAATTTACATTCAAACATCACTGCGCTCTCCATACTGTAATTATATTAGTAATGATCTATCTGAAGGCTTCTTAAGTTTTATAGAACTTTTACTCATAATTATAAAAATATGGAAAAGAGATAAGTGAGAGAAAATAGTGGAATATGAAAGAATGGAAAGAAAAAAACTATACAAGGGAATATGAAAAGACAGCAGAATCTGCAGTAGCATGGCAATCTCAAAAAATTCTAAAGCCATGTCAAAATCTTACTTTCTCACACAGATAAAATATTAGGAAAAAAAACTAAAAAATCATATTGTTTTATGCAATAAACAGTTACCAATATTTCAATTAAAAAATCTGTTAATTAGAAAAAATAAATATATTAGCATGGCGGGAGGAAAGTCCTGTTGTGTTAGCAGTATGAAAGTGATCATTCAGAAGCCACAAAGAGTTAAATTCTGTCTGGTTGTGGAATTACCTCAGTTTTAAGTTAAGCTCCTAGAATAGGTTTCAAATGCTAATCTTTTTTTTTTCCTTCCTCTCTACTTTTGATGAACAATTTCTCATGCTCATTTCAATGAGGAGTAATGTCAAAGTGTTCAAAAACAAGCGTTTCAATTCCAAGCCTATCCCCAGAGTTAGCACTGATATAAAAGTAATTTTTTATTCAGTTAGGATTCAAATTGTAACTCTTTGTGTTTTTTAAATCAAAACTTGAAAACAAATAGCAATAGTTATTATGGTATCCTGGCAGGTTAATGTAGCATGTCATATCATATTTATGCCCTGTGGTACGACATACAACACACACTGAATTTCATTGTTATTTAGAATTGTTTTGTTGCTTTCTGATGTGTATTACATTGAAGAAATTGGAGTTAACGTTAACAAAATTGTAAGAATGTGAGTCTTTTTTTGGCTCGTTGTGAAGTAATATGATAAAAATTCAAAACTAAATGTTATATTCTCACTTTGTTGTTTTGCTTTTTGTTCTTTCCTTATAGAATGTTCTCTCCTTTTTGACATGTTTATTCAGACACAAAAGAACAATTAGGATTTATTTTGAAATGAGGTTTATTTTTTTGCAGCTCCCTTCTTCCAAGATTTGTTTCATGGGAAGGTGTTTGGAAAATGTTTTTTTTGAATTATAATTTGGGGGTTGTTTCCCTCTAAAACCTTTGCAAGCCTGATATGAATAGTACTAAGGCCCCCCCCCACACCCTAAATATCAGTGAAAAATCAAGAATATTATCTTGTTTTGATAACTCTTTTTTCCTGAGAGATTATACCAACCTTTCATTATCACTGATATTATTGTGCTCCCAGTGATTTGCTCTGTCTTCTTAATTCCTGTTACCAGTTACTAAGAGACAAAGCAGCTCTTGAGGATCAACATACTGCTCTTTCCCAAATTATTAGTCTTATTTTGTTCTTTATTGCATTTTCATTCTCCTGAACCTTCTCGGTGAAAAGATTATTATTATTGTTATTATTATTATTGTTGTGACAGTAAGATAGGATAAGGAAAAAGATTCAAAGCCACAGCAGGCGTTTAAGGAGAGATTGTCACAATCAAAGGGACTGTCAAGGAAAATGAGTAGTTAGAGGATGTTAGACAGATGGGAGGGTGAGCCTCTAAGAAAGGGGAAGACTACATAAATAATTAAAAATAATAACTTGTGTAAATAATGTGAGGCTGAATTGTAAGACAGATCTCTGTCTTCGGGCACTTATAAGCTGTTAGGCAGAGGACAGCCAGAAATGGTAAATTAAAAGTGCAGGGAGAATGAGTATCAGTGTATTCTGTCTAATGAGAAGCTGGCATACTGAAATACCTTGTTATTTTTTAGTTTTTATAAAAAAATATAAACTGAATAAACTGTGAATAAATATGCAGCAAAAGATAAGAGAGAGATGACAAGGTTAAAAGGCCAGCCATAAGCATTTGAAGAAAAGAGAGGTGCTGTGATAGGCAGGGAGGTGATTTTAGAAGGCTTTAGAAAAGCTACCAGAGCAAATTGCTCCATTTAGGAATTTTGGGGGATTGTGGGAAAAGGAAATGGGATGAGACAAGATTGCATGCAGAATCTCAGAGAGAATTAGTTTCTTGCTCTGGTGGAAAGCAAAGAGAAACCATGGTGAGAGCTCACTGAAGGGCTGATAGGCCAATAGAGGTGGAAAGGTGTGTTTTTCTGCAAAGAAGTGAGTGAATCGTCAGTCGAAGGATCTTGACTATACAGAGAGAGAGATGGCCAGGCATGGGCAGAAATGAAGTGTTAGTGTTAGGACTGATTTTTCAAGCAGTGGCCCTTAGTCAGGTCTCTGTCAAGTCTGTAAGTGCAGGGCACCTTCACATGAATAAAGAAGAGATGAAATCAGGATAAGGAACTGGAAGGAATTATTAATACTTTGACATTAGAAGCTTAAAGAGTGAAAGTAAATAAGCACAGTGCACAGAGATAAAGAAATCTGATTCAAAACTTCCTGACAAGACTGCTTCTATAAATAATGAGGTGAAAAAAGATTGATGAGGAATATAATTCTCTCACACAATGACTATACATTTTTGTTTCATGAATAGCTAAAAAAGATACTGAAGTTATATTTAAATATAAAACATTAGACAATTTCTAATATATTTTTCAATGGTAGCCTAACTTATGCTATAAAAAGGATAGTGTCCTTTTTATAACAATTATCATGCATCATGATGAATTTCACAATGCCATATAGAAAAATAAATGATAACATGCACTCTTATTTAAGCCAAAATAAATACTAGTTACTGGCATTTTATGTAGCTCTGATCTCACCTCTGTGAGAATGAAGGAAATATGAGACTACTTGTCTAAACTATTAATAAATAATTTAAAAGAAGAGTAACAAGAACATTATCCTAAAATCCACATACAAATAGAAACCAAATTTGTGTACAAATATAAATCAACTTTAAAGGTAACTGTCTTTCATGAGCAAATATGAGTGTTTGTTTGAACTGACATGTAGCACTTTGTAGCCTGAATTATAGGAGCAGAAAAATCATTGGAACTGGCAGCAATACTTTCTGTTTTTAGTGCAGGTGGATTCGGTAAAACCTCTCTTAAAATTCAGTGTTATGACTACCTTGGGATTCTAGAGACCAAGGAGAATAGACATCTAGGAATAACCTAGAAGACATAACATACCTCAAGGTAACTTAGCTCAGGACCTTAAATAACATCTCTTAGTCAAGCTCTTTACAGGTGAAGGAAGTGAAAGGCTAGGTGTCTTAAGTAAGCGCACTGAGTTGCAGGACATTCCCAGCAAGGCTCCCCAGCTCAAACTTCATGGGGCAACTGTGTTTGCAAACCTGTATCTGCAGTAGTGGATACCATCCAAAAGGTACTCCCTGGCAGTATGACAGGAGCAGCTTCTGAAATTCTTGATTTTTTTTTCTCCCTGTATCACAGAAAACCTGAGGAATGCTGCACTCCCATAAGAAGGAGTACGGATGAGAATTAAAGTCTTGGATTATATTATTTAAGGCTGATGATAATTACATTTTATGGTGCTGTAATCCAAACCTCATAACTGAGATACAGGACCAAAACAGCTGAGGGAGGGAAAAAAGGGAGACTGTTAGAAGAGTTGGAATTAATGTGCTGCAGAAGCAATTGGAATTTGCCAAACAGCTACCCCAAAATGGCACTAGTGACTGAAGGTATCTGATACTTTTCAAGAACTGGAGTTCTTAAAAATGAGTTTGCAGAAGCTTAAACACTATAACAAAGAACTCAAACCAAAGGCAAGACTGGTATTTGCAAGAAAAAAAGGTAGAACTACAATGGATTACGTTGTGTACAAGCATTTGCAAGTGTCACCACATTGAGAAAAACAGCAGCCTAGCTTAGAGGAATTCTACACTGGAAAAATGAATGCTGAATGCTTCTACAACACAAGATAAATTACTACGGTGAATGGGACATTTATTATTTTAAGTCATAAAAAGGTTTGAACGACATTGTAGTGTTAGAAGCTGTAACATTAGCAGCAATAGTGTAGCCAAAAATACTAGGAGATGAATAAATATAGATGATCTTATGCCTTCTAGGTGGATATATGGTAATTAAGTATCAAGTTGAAAAATGTTATCTGTTTTAATAATATAAGTAAACACAGAACCAGAGTACTTGTTACTTGCCTTTCCCTGGTATTTTCATAGTAGGTTATCTTACTATCTCTCTTTCACATGGTTGTTTCAAAACAAGCAAAGAGACATTTTTACATCTTTCTTCAGAAGTGCAGCCACTTTTAGGGAAAAATATTATTCTGAAGAATGTCTTCAGGCCTCCATCGTGCAAATGTATAGAGGTAAATAATGTTCAGCACAGAAATATTACCACTTCTAAAGTTTTAAGAGCACCAATTGTTCAGCAAGAGCAGTCTCCAGGCTGCATCTGCCCACTGGACGCAGCGTCTCAATGGGACTTGCTGTCTGAAGGCTGCAGGCCCGTGGCAGAAACGACCTGCGGACACGCTGTGGGGAAAAGCCCGTGTTTGGCTCTGGAGGGCACAGTCCGGACCAGCCTGCATAAACCACATTTTAGGCCTGGCAGCAGCTCCCATGTTTGTTCCCCTCAGCATGGGCCTGCTCACATACTTGCCCGCCCAAGTAATTCGTGAGTTAAGCATTTATATGCAAGTCACAATTTCTGCCATGTATAATTTTCAGTACTGCTGTTTTTTCAAAGCAGTGCTCTGAGCATGACTGGCATGACTGTTAGCTAAATTAGAGATACTTAAGTCACTGTTGAGTTCATAATAATCACGATAATAATCTAATTTTGCATTTTAGATTCTAAGCCTTTTCTACCATCTCCTTTCTGTTTAACAGTGGCAGCTCATGCATTTAAAAGTGACTTTTTGTCACGTTCATTAATGGCAAAAGTCAGGCAAACTGCTGTCCTTTATTCTGGGTTTGAACTAAAAAAAATATATTTTTTCTTTTTTATATTCCTTAGTTGGATGTCTTTATGTCATATGAACCTGGGCATGCAATGGAGACAGAAGACTTATTCCACAGAAAGTTACAATACCACTGAGACTGTCACTGTCTTTTAACTGCATATTTCAGAGCTGTTGGTGGGACAAATGGATCATAGTATGGTTTTCATGCTTTCTTTGGTGGTTTATGAATTTGTTCTGGAGCAAAGCAGCCCATGCTCTACCTCAAATTATTAGTGCAACAAAGAGCACCAAATAGCTCTGAGAGACTACGTTTGAATGTGATTCTCCTGTGTCCTAGGTATAATACTCCAGCTGGTACATATATCACAAGGATCTTGCCTTTGAGGTTTGATTTTGTAGAATCAAGCTAAAATAGGCTCATATGTAATATTTGCTTAATATTTGTGTAAAATATTATTTATTTATTTTTGCTAGGGCGCTTTTCGCATCTTCAAGTTTAGATATTGCATGAATTCCTTGCCATTGCTTAAAACTACTTATGAAACCCTGCAGAAAAGGCAGCAGGAGTGGTTTAAAATTGAAAAGACATTCTAGTTGTATCTATGCACTAGTGGCTGAGTATCTACATGGAAAGTATAAAATCAGAAAGACGTTACATCTTTGCAGGTTATATGTTACTAACATCTCCGTGTGACTAATTCGATATGACTCAGATTTCCCATAAAAAGATTTGTCATTCTGTCAATTGCATTTCAGTTGCATTAAATGACAAGAACTGGTAAGCTGTCTGTTAGTGATTGGAAAGAGCGTGTGATTGGGTGGTTGAATTTGAGAAATACTAGCTAAACATTTTTTCTTCATATTTTTATAGCCCTTTACATGGAGTGATAAATGGCTCTTACTTCAAAATTGCAGTTTCAGGAAAATTAAAAACATCGCCATGCTATCATCAATTATCAATTTTAACTTAAGCTGTGTGTGGGCTGACTTTTTGACCTCAAGCTGCAAACCTGAAGTGCAGAATAATTTTAGATAGTATTTTCTTTAAATAAGGAGGCATGTAAAAGACAATCAATTAGGTGATCTCTTCTTTAGTTGAAGCTAATTTCAGATTATTTCACCAATTTTCTATTGAAATAGTTCAAGGTAAAAATGATTTTTAAAGCAAACATCCTTGCTACCTTTCTGTGTATTTCAAATGAAAAGGACTAAATACAATGAAAACTGTTTTCTGCAGTGACTGGAAATTCCAAATTATTTCATAGTGTTTAACTGGAGAACTAGATAACTGACAATTAACTTTATGTATGAAAAACAATTTTGCAGTATGGAGAGGCCAGAGGAGACTTTGAAAAACTGAAAAATAAGATGCAGAAAGATCTCCTGACTTCATGATGGATGTGTCAAACACTGTCCAATACTTCTCTAGAGCAATTATAATAGCTGTACAATACCAATATAAAATGTTAGAAGTGAAAAAAATCCATCATACCAATCAGGAAATGAGCTCTCACAAGCTGCCATGCTTGGTGTCCAAAAAAACCCCAGAGGAATTATTTTTATAATTGTCTTATATGTTTTGCATTGCATGCTGCTTTAGTGCGATGGCCTCTTCAAGGTCATCCCATTGATTAAAACTGTGCTTACTAAAAAGGAATCGCACTGGCTGGTTGTTCAGGGGGTCAAGGGTTGTCGTTATGAATCCTGGTAGATGTGAGCGTGACTGGAATTACGGCACAGTAATTAAGCTCATGCCCAAGATGCAGCAGGAAGTTCAATGAGGAAAAGGGAAATGAGGTACAAACCAAGGCCTAGCTTGGAAGGGGGTCTTTGTGGAGTAAAGGGATGTGTGTTTCTCCTCTTGCTCAAATTACATTTATTTGTAGGATTTTTATCCCAAATAGCCCTGTTTGTGGTAGTATAAGACCTTCGTTGTGAAACTATCCTATTTTAAGATAATATGAAAAGAGGGAGGAAAATCTCTGTATTATTAAGTGGGAGATTCTCATGAGTTTTGATGGCTGATTTGGCTTCTGTCTTCACTTTTTTTCTTTAGTAATTTTAAATGTACTCCTTAATTGTACAGTTTTTTATATATATGAGTTGATCTATTACTCAAGACTTCTGCTGTGCTCACTTATTAATTGCAGTTGCCATAAAAAGCACTTACTAACTGCAAATTACCTATCATTGTACTCAGTTGCTGGAAATCTTCTGAATTTATGAGATCTGCAAGGGTATAAACTCAAATACTTTAAAGAAGTTATAACTAGTTAATTTGCATTCATCATAACATGTGCTCATCGGGTGGCTTATTATCCCACTTGGTACATTTATTCTTTTTAAAAAAATCTACATAAATACATTATTGTGTCTTTATACTGTGGCATGTACCATGTCTCACCTATCAATACAAAGCTGGCAGGTTACATGTGAACAAAATCTTCTCCTGACAGTGTAAGCAGCATGGCAAAATGATAAATTACTACCCTGTGAAGAGCAAAGGTATAGCCTAGAGATTGCTGTCCACAGTTTAATTAGACAGTCAGAGATCCATCAGTTAATTGGGATTCTGGTTCCACTGAAGACAACTTATTTCAGGTCATTGGGAGGGTGTGTGGATTTTGTTTGTTTGTCCTTTTCTCTCCTCTTTCTTTTCCTTTTCCTTTTTATTTTTTTTCTTTTGTGGGCAGAGGAGTAATTCTGAAAAGTTAGAAGGGCTATTTGCAATGCACAGAAAATATAAAAAAAAAAATTGGAAAAGCTTGGTAGAAATTTTCCAGATTGTCTTATTTACTTTTTAAAAAAAATGAAAGCTTCCTGCTATAAGTATTTGCATTGAGGAGATAAAAGTGCTTTAATGCATGGGAAATATAAAACTAAATAATAAACAGACACATCTCAGAGACAGAGAGACTGGATTGTTGATGCATGGGAAATATAAACTAAATAATGAACCAATATATCTCAGAGATGGAGAGACAGGATTGTTGAATTATTACATGATTGGTTTTAAAACTAAGGGGATAGTATGTCATCACATGGTGTTAGCACAGGTTAGAAACCTATTTCAGGTTTCTTATTTTGAGACATTTAAAAACTCTTTCCAGAGCAGTGGTTGATATAGTCAATACTGTACATCCTAAAAACACTTGATTCTGTGTTTCAGATGAAGACCCTTTGCCTTCAATGGCACTGCCATATGCAGAGCAGGCAGAGAAAGGAAAAATACGAGTGAAATTTGTGAGAGCTGAATGAACATATTCTTTTAAAGCTATATTTTAAAGTAAGACTAGGAAGAAATGCATAGTTGTATGCTTGCTAAGTAAAATTGGAAAGTAATTTTTGGACATTTATAGACTAGTGCAGGTTTGAAATCATTTTTACCTTGTAAAGATGAGATTCTCACAATCGATATGAGCGGTCAAATGTTCAGCTCCTTTTAATGGGAACTGAGTCCTATGCCTTCTTTGAAAATCCCAATTTAAATGTGAAAGCAAGAGTAAATCAATGCATTTATATTCTTTTATACCAGATATAAATGTAGCCCTAAGATTTTATGAGTGCAACCTTCTGTATGCAATCGAATAGACTTTTTTACCCACCTTTAGAAGCTATAGTATTATTTTCTCTTCTGGGACTTCAGAGTCTGCCATTTGGTGTCTGCTCTAAGTTAGTGTAGTATTTCTCTTCCATTTTTTATCAGATTGCTAGTTTATAGTTGTTTCTGATTTAGATTTTCTTCTGAATAATGGTCCATAGGTAAAGTTCCTCCACACTTGAACACTAGGAAAACGGTCGGCCCAGTAGGGCAAATCCCTTTCTCCAGGGAAAGATTTGCCTTTTCATGTTGTTTTGTGGTATTTTCATTGTCACATATAAAGAAGCAGGTCTTCTTGCCAGCCCCTCTTCTGACTGCTTCAGTTCAGTGTTGTTCAGCTGAAGACTCTTCCAGTGCCTTGATTTTTAAGTGGCAGAGTAGGGGGGAGTAGCTGAAGCGACAGTGATGAACAGAAGAAAGACAGTGGATGGGAAGTTTGCCTCAGCTACTGTACTGGGAGCTGCTTCATGTAGCATACGCCAGTGATTTGATTTGATGGCAATTCCTGCTACATAGTGAGAAGATTTTCTTGCTTGTCATTTCAAGTAGAGCTGGTCAAAATTTCTCTGATGAAGTGTTTCTCCATTTAGAAAATGCTGATTCACTTTAAGTGAACTGTTTTGTGGAAATGTGACAACTTCGAGAGAATTTAATTAAAAAATGAAAGTACTTCATTTTCACTTTTTAGAAAGGGGCAGTAGAATTCCTCATTTCAAAAAAAAGCATTTCATGACATGACATGTATGTGATGTATTTGTTTGCAAATAAAACAAGAAGTTGATACAAAATACTGTGTTTACTGAAAATGAGATATTTTAAATATCTGAAAATATTTGGAGAGTTCTTTTTAGTGAAAAATCTTTTTTGTTGTTTTTTATTTTAAAAATATTTTTGGTAAAATTTTATGAAAAATTGAAATCTTGTAAGTACACCTAAAACAGAAAGCTAGGTCCTCACACTATGAACCTTATGATTGATGCTTGAAAATATGGGTGAAACTGTTTTTTGTCTTTTATTTTCTATAATGTTTCATGTTTCTTGATGTGTCCAGCAGAGGAATTCTACTTAAAGGATGTTTTCCTGACTTGTTTTTAATGTCAAATCATACTTTCCCCTTTTGTTGGTGTTCTGCAAAGTGTTTATTGTTTATTTTGTAATATTCATTGATCGGCTTCTTAAATTAAATAGGCACTAAAATTTACCGTATTATTTATTTTAATTTCTATGAGACGAGGGCTCTTTGTGAGAGTTTTGGTGTGTCTCAACTCACTGTTCTGGATGAAAATCTTTTAGAGGTGACAATCCCTATTAGTCTTGCCTTGGCTGCGTGTTAAGAGTACTTACTCCACAAATAGCAAGATTAGGGGCACATCTAACTAAAACAGAAGGGAATGTTCAGCTTATTGAGCACACATTGTGGGCTCGACTAGGAAGCTATAGCAGAAGTCATTACAAAGTCAGCATTTGCCAGTTATTACTGCATGCCACATAGCACCATTAGCTGGCCTTATGGTAAACAGCGAATATGAACTGAAGGGCAGTCTTTCCATGGTATGAAGATCTTGAAGGACAAGATGAGTTACTCTTCCTTTCTTGCATGAGAAGAGAATTGTAATCTAGGGTACAGATACTTCTCACTTCCCTTCCTCATTCTAACATATTGCTCCAAGGACGTTAGAGGAATGGGCTCCATGAGCCATGATACCAAATGCCAGGCATGCTGTGGAGGAGTTGGATGCATCATTTACTTACTTCTGGCACCTACTTGGATGCTTGGAGAGGAACTGTGCCGTTCCCAGTTTTCTCAAGGGAACCGCAGATGTATATTACTCTTTGACCAGTACAATATAACTTTGACTTTAACATTATGAAAACTCTTTCTGAGGAATAATAAATAGTGAAAAGACTGGAGATTGGTGATTCTGTTCATCTCAAATACAGCAATTTCTGTTAATCTAAGAAATTAAAAATACAGCATATATTCTGACAATGCATACTAGATTTTTCCATCTAGGTTTGAGCCAACTATAATGTAAGGTTTGAGCCAACTATAATGTAATGGACAACAGGAAAATAGCACAGTAAGCACCATTGTCCAAGAAGAATTTGTGGGCTTTTCAAAGTTTTCTTTAGTCTGTGAGGAAAAAAAAAAAAAAAAAAAGATTGACAGCATTTCAGGAAAATGGCATAGCTGACATATTCCCAAAGTTTCTATATACAACCACATATAATCTTTCAGAAGTATTCTTTTGTTGAATGCATGAATAACAAGAATAGATAATAAACTTTTAGCTTAAGTTTTCTTTTCAGATATGTTAGTTCCTGATCTTCCTCCCTCACTGCCTTGGAATTGTCTTACCTTCCCCTGATTCTTATTGAACTGCACTATATTATACACATAATAATGACTTGATGGAATTTCCTTTGGCCAGATAGTATTTGGAGAAAATATTGTAGGTTTTTATTTAAAATTATGGAAACACTTAGAATCCTTTTTTTTTTTTATACATATAAGGAAAGAGGAAAGTGAGTAAATAAAAAATAGCACCAAGCTAATGTGTTGTAGTACTGTTTCATCTGGAAATAATACTAAACGTTGGAAATCTTCAACAAGATTGAGCAAAATACTTTTGACTAATGTGACAATATAAAACAAATCTACTGAAGTTCTAATCATCATGGCTGTCCATATAAGAATCATGCATTTAAAACTTCAGGGGTCATGTTGTGACAATTTCTGCACACATTTAAATTTGAACAGATTGTTCTCATTGCACTGCTCACAGATACGGATCTGATAATGTGCATAAGTGTCTGGAAGAATGGGCTCTAACTCTGAAACTTCTAGCTTCTCAATGATGATTCTGTCTTAATTTCTAGTAAAAATTAGGTGAATTTACCATTTGTTTATTTCTCACAGTAAGATTTTTCTGTAGTGTTTAGATATGATTACATGTTTGTTTGCTGTTGTATAATGATTTGTATGATATGATTTGTATGAGCGAGGCTAAATTGTGCATAAGTTTGTATAACCGAAAAAAAAATCAAAAGATTAGACTGGTTACAAAGATAACATAAAATGGCATTTATGATCTTATCCTCTTCCTCTTTCAAACATATTTGTGTCTTTTGTTTTATGGTTATTATCCATGCAGTGAAACTAAATGAGGAAATTAGTAGGGCCACTCCCCTTCAATTTGATCTACAGAAGGACATGATGTGATGAATTTAAGTGCATGAAAAATCAGTTTAGTGAATGTTTCTCAGTTCAAGAGATGAAAGAATCCTAGAATACAACTTTTAACTAATTTATTTAATGAAGTGATGCAAAGAGATCCTGGAAAGTAATAAATGAATAACATAGTTATACGTGTTTTGATAGTTATACATTCCTTTGATTTAATATGAGTAAATAAAGTTCTGTGCCATTATGGGTTTTGTTCCTTTAGAAAAAGTAAAATAAATTATTTGATTTGGATGCAGAGGTAAATGTACATGGGTAAATTGTAAAGCCTTTATTGCCTGAAATAGCTGGAAATACTGACTTCAGGGCAACTTTTACAGTGATATTTGGAAGGAATAAAATGTATTAAACAAAACTAATTAACAGGAAAATTATACAAATCTATTTTAAGTAGATTTTCTCCTACACACAATTTCTATTGGAATATGAAATCTTCATAGTCCATACAGCTAAATTTTTTCAAGGTCTAAATATTACTTGAAGTTGGGCATATATTTCAGAATCAGGAAGTGAGGAGAAAGAACTTGCCATTAAGTATGGCAGAAGAATTGGATCAATGAAAGGAAAATAAAAAACAGATGACATCTGTCAGCTGGATTTGTATCAACCCAGTGTTAGTTAATCACTGTTCAGTTGCAAGAAAAATGCTTTTCTTAGCAAATGACTATGCTGACCTATAGATCTGAATTTGTAAGCTGGCATTGATGGTCTTGTTTTAGAAATCCAACTAACAGTAATCAGCTGTTCAGGCCTCCCTGAAATTTCCCAACAAAACACACAGAAGTCTCTTGCTCCTTCAAGACTTCTCAGTTGGTTGGACTTATACCATAAATTAATAACTGCAAGCATTCATGCTTGTACCACGGTCACTGTGGATAATTTATAGTGCTTAGAACTTTCAATGATTTAGTATCTGGTCAGGCAAATACAGAAAATGTCATATGTCTTTAGAGAAAGATTTATTTAAAGACTGAAATTTATCTGGATGTTTAAAATGATAAATTTTAGCAAAGCATCGTTTGTCCTTCTCTTTATCAATACAATATTTAATACAAATACAATATTTAATTCTAAAAGTACACTCCTTCTGTACTTATTCTAGAAACAAAAGACAAAACACTACACCAATAATATTGTCTTGTAAGAGGATCCCTTGTATAACAACTGCAGTGTGTAAATTAGATACTTTTGGTCGAAGGCGTGAGCCGCTTGTGTAACTTTTGATGTGTATTGCTTTTGGTTATTGGTTCTCTTCTCTCCCAAAAAGATATGTTCAACTACAAATATCCTACAGTTATTCTCCTAGGAAGAAGATTACTTCCATTCAATGATCCAATAGTCAGCAGTGTTGTGGAGCCCAATAAAACTATTATTAATTTTAGTCTCTTATTTGCAGTTTAAGCATTGAGCACAACCAGAAATTCAATGTTGAGCACAACCAGATATTCAATAACAAACAAAGCGTGAGATTAGTTTGGAGAAATGTCAACTGAAAGCATTTTTTTTAAAATGTTGGGATGTATCTGAGCAGCATCTCCTACAACTTCCTTATATGTAGACAGTGTCAGGCTCCACTGGAGATATAAAATCGTCACTGATTTTATCTATAGGCTGAGGAGTAGTCTGTCTTTCTTTTCAAATCATTTATTTACTTTGCACATTATAAGACTCTGAAGATGAATTAGGCTTCAGAGGGTTTTTTTTTAATGGCATACGGGAAATACTATGCAAGGTTGTTTAGCTTCCTTACTAGAGCTCTAATACAAGATGGCCCATACATTCCCAGAGTGAGTTTTTGTTTTCCACTTGCAGCTTTTTACTCTCAAACATGACCATTATTCTACTAGCAGTAATGTAAGACATTATTGAAAGCACATCACCAAAAATAGTATGAATTGAAAGCCATAGTTTACTTGTACACTTATGCTTCAGTACTTTTACTGATGAAAGAAGCTAATGAAACATTAACCTTAAAATAGGAAGTTTTCTGCCTGGGCAAATGATAATATAGTTTTGGAAGGAAGACATTACTCTTCTCAGCATTTTTACTTGCAGACTGTAAGGGCAATGAATAGTTCTCATAGCCTGCTGGTCTGCTAGCCATCAGGATTCTGATACTGTGAACATTCTAAAAAAAAGATGTTTCTGTATTATGTTTAATTAATTTAGAGCTACGGTTCAAAATGATGCTTGAAAAATATCTTCCTTATGCAGTTTTCTTTTGTTTATTTTATGCTTTTTTTTACTAAGGCTAAATTTACAATTCATTTTTAAAATTATGCCACTTTCCAAATAGAACAAACTAATGATGTGAATGAAAGTTTGTTTTTTTCAGCTCTGATTTCTCAAAGAACCAGAAAAAGAAAATGGCCTTTTTCTAATGAACGTTTGTTTTGTGCTTATTTTGACGAAGCAGCATAGATTACTTATGACGAATGATTAAACCAGATTTCAAAATCAAACAGACAAATGGAAGGCAGAAAAAAAAAGTATTCTTGTCACTAGGTAGGCAAAGTTCACTTTGACAAAATACTGTCTAGCACAAGGGGAGTGCAGAGAAAGTGAGTTAGTGTTCTCATTAAAGTCTTGTCATTTATCTAGGAAAAGGCATCTTTTACTTGAAAGGTGATTTCTTGGTCACAGATTACATCCAGATTAAAAGTCATCTAGATCAACAGAACGGGCACTTTTCTTCTGCTTGTATGTTTGGTGCTTAGCTCAAAAACTGATGAGAGATCAATGTTGATAAGCAATTTCTGACATAAAATTATTCTGGTTGTTGAGTGTAAGTCAAATATCTGGTCTAGACAAGAGCATTGAACAACAGGAATTAGTTTTAAATAATGATTTAAAATATTTTAAAATAAATATTCTAAGTCTGTCGTTCTCCTCCCTAGTCCTCATAAATTGTCCTAATAATATTTTTAGAAATCAATAAATATCTGTAGCATAAACTAAACATAGCAGGCAGCCAACAAACTCAAAGAAAAATATTTTATTTTGCAGCATTTTGACAAAGATTCTGCCATGGAACTTCAAGGTTTGATGTTTGTATATCAGCCATGATTAGAGTGTGCACATATATTTAGAGATGAAGTTCTCAGGACTAGGTCCTGAGATAGGATGATTGGTACTCTGTAAATGTCACAGGTGAGCAGACAGAGAGAGAGATTAGGCAGGATTGGGGATAATCTGCAGTAATGAAGAAATCTGGCAGTCATGTCACACAGCTATTGCTCTCTAGTGTTCCTTAGGAACTTCAGAGGGACAATATGTTTAGCAGTGACATTACTAGATAACTCATTCTCCTAATGATCCACTTTTCCAAATCCCTTCAATGGTAATAGTAGAGACTTGGTACAAAGAAGAAAAAGAAATATTGAAGAACTTTATAATGAATATAAAGTATATATGCTAATGCAGAGATGTAATAGTCAAAATGGAAATTCAGAGTTCATTGAAACTACTTAAAAGAGAACATTTAGAGTGCAGCTCATTACCCTGTACTTCTACAGCTGGAGAGTGAGAAGTTAGCGAAAGTGGGAAAATGGCCTATCTGGGAAAGGAACTAAATTTTTGAAAGTAAATTTACCAGGTGGATATGACAAAGCGAAGAGCTTGTTTATGTTTGTAGGCTGAACGAGAGAATTCAATTTGATCAGGTCGGGAGTTGATCAGATCAAGGAGAGAGTCCAGGAATCAGGGACTGAATGGAGCTGGCTATTCAGACAGGCAGCTGTGCACGGTGCAGTACAACCGGTTGCCTGCTCCACTGAGAGCTTATCCAACACTAGCTAAAGTTAGATGAGTACCTTATTTGGGGACAACAGTCTGTGTTTGCAACCTGTAGAGAGAGAAAGGAATTAGTTCTGTTGCTTGCCATGAATCATATTTTGGTACTGGGAGAGAAAAGTAACATTTATGTGTTCCTAAATTAATAACCCAAATATTTATATTTCAGTGTTTGATGAAGTAGGTGCAGCTCCTGTATTTGATTCAGTCCAACTAAGAGCCTCTATTATAGAACCACCTGATATATACTATCTTTTATTAACATAAGAAAACTCATAATAAGTCACTGACAGTTATTCTTTTATACAGCTGACAGTTATAAGAAAGAAGATTATATGATATGTTCTCTAAAACTGCAAAGACCTCTGGATATATGGGGCAACTATTTAATGTTACAGGATTTCAGGGATGACAAAAGTCTATTTATTTCCATTGTTTCCTTGACTTTTGAAGAATATGAAGGGTTATAAGTGGTATATAATTCCTGTTACATAAAGATGTCGTGTGTATTATTAGAAGAGAAGAAAATTGTGTGCTTTGTGCATACATATGCATGAAAAGATAGGTATGTTGGTACTTATGTGGATGTTTTGAAGGAAGACAGAAACTAGAAGTCTGGTGTCTGGTATATTTGTCCACCGTATATACCTAGAGAAAAGCAGAGAGAAGCCAGATATTTGCATTGCATATTCTAGTGTGATTTAGTGACTCTCAGTGACTCTCTGAAATTAAGCTAACCTTTTTTATTTAGTAGGGATATGATTACTCCTGTGCTATGTGAATCTCGCAGTCTTTTGCAGCAGGTGCAGCAGCTAGTGGGTTGCTTAGTGGAAACGGAAGGCGGCCAACACCATGGTTATAAACTCATGCCCTGCGTTCCTGCCCATTTAGGTATGTTCTGGAGGGGTCTGGTGTCCCACTACCTTTCCCCTTTTGGGAATAATCCACTAGACAGATGAGGGAACAGAGTTTTTTATTATCCTGTTCGAATATATTCAATGAGATGTAAAGCAGGGGATCCTGAGAAATGAGATGTAAAGCAGTGTATACTGAGACTGTGCAGATAACTGCTGCTGTCATCTGGGTTAACAGTTATAATCAAAGGTTTTAAGATACTCATGCCAGTACCCCAAAGAAATTGTCCCAGCAAACAGATGTCTGTGTCCAATGATGTATAAGACACCAGGGTTTGAGATTATCCCTCAGCATTTTTTTTCTTTCAGTCAGTGTGAATTTGCCAATAGAAGCTAAGCTAAACTTTAAGATTATTACTAATAGTAGTGAATACTTCTTACAAATAACCCTTCCCTGTCAATCACATTTGTTAGCTCTCTGGATATTCTCTAACATACGTCTCTCACAGACTGTTCAAATTATTCATATGCCATTCTAAGACATGGTTCGTGTATAAGATTCACTTTAGTATCCTTCATCACCTGATTATTCAGTCCTTTCTGGACCTGTCCACAGTTTATTTCTTGGTGTTATCTATATTTTCCCTAAGGGTATCTAGCACAGTTGTGTCATTAGTGTTTTCCAAAGGACATCCGCTATCAGATACATTATTTTTCCAGCTTTTTTTTTTCCGTCTGAATTATCTATATTATATACTGTATTTACATTATATAATAATATATTGAAAACATTTGTATTCAGGGTTTTCTTCCTAATTGCTCTCTGAAAAGGAAAGAAAAAAGAATATTAAAAGAAATATAGACAGGTATACGTTTTTATGTTCCAATTAAGAACTGTCATAAGCTATTAACATACTGCTTATCATTAGACAAGCTGTATATAATAAACATGTACTTGCTCCAATATAATAGTGCTGAAGGATGTTATTTTCTATAGAATATTTATTTCAAGCTCTTCACACATGATCTGTTCCTACAGAATAGAAGGAAAGAATTTGGTCTCTAACACTGATGTGGAATTTGGCATTGAGGAAAGCCAGGTGGGGAAAAGAAAGTCTAGGCTCTAGGTGACCCGGTGTGTGCAGAGGAGTTGAACTAGGTGATCTCTAAAGGTCCCTTCCAAACTTTATGATTCTATAATCGATTCTATATTAGAAATTATATTTATATTAGCACTGTGCAGTAGTACATTTGTCAGTTTAGGATGTGTCTGTACCAATATCCTAGCTCTTTTCAGAGGCTCACTCTGACAGTGAACCCCTCAACCTGAACCGTATAGCTGGGCTTCACTGAGCGTCTCGCATTGACCTGGGAGAGCACAGACCGGATTCTTGGCATATGAAAGTAAAATAAAAGATGTTCTCCAGAAGTGCTCCTAATAAGGTGCAGTTGCTACTGGGCATCCTTTCCATGCAATCATTCTCACCTGAAGCAAGATCTACCGTAAAGCTCAAAGTGAGGCCACCAGGTCCTCAAACACTGAGCTTTTAGCTTTGGAGAGCTACTTCTGTGGGTAAGCTTGCTCTTCACTTATTATACGCACAGCCTTCCTTGCTGGGCACCATGTGATATCCTTCATTGCAGAGCAAACAGAGGTCTACTAGTGAGCTTGCTTGATGAAGTGTTTTGTCGCTGTTAAATTGAATTTGCCCTGGATAGTGTCACTAGACAGAGTAGTTGTGTGCCACATTTTGGATACATACAGCATTTTTAAACAATCAAGTCCAGCACAAAATTGAAATAGATTTAATCAAATTTCTGTTTTGATTCAGGTTGACAAAAAACAATATGCAAAAATATTGTATATTTTAAGATTAGAAATAATCTATTATTTAGGTTTCATTTTCTTTTCCTTAATACTTGAGATAGTGCTAAAAATACATAATGCTTAGTTTACTGAGCATGTTCCAAAAATGCATCTGATAAATTACATTGATTATCTTGGAATCAGCAAAAGTTTATTCCATTGTGTTGTCTTTTGAAAGCAGAAATAATAATTAGAGTTCATGTCAAGAAGAAATGAATTTCAAAATGTTAGTTAAAGATAACTTCTTTTCAAATTACTTTTTCATAGCACTCACCAAGCCTGATTAAGCACACACATACAAATCTGTACTTCATTGTAAATTTTCCTGTGCAAGCGAACATTCTAAAAACATTTTAAAGAATAAAAGGTAATATCAAAACTTTTATGGTACATAATACATTCTTTCCTAAATAACCTTATATTGTGGTATGAATGAGCAGAAGGTCTCTCTGGTTTTAGAAATGAAAACTCAGTAGAGCTTCTGTTCCTGAGTATCTTTTGCAACTCCCCATTTATAATTTTTTAAATTAATTATCAGATTATAATTGTTTGGGGAAATACAGTTTGTCTAATGTAAAAGCCTGAGAGAAGACATTTTCAGACTGCAGCCAAACCAGGTTGCAGTGCAAAAAGAATAGAGCAAGTTAATATATTTCTACAAAGATACAGCACTTGGAAACAGTAATTACTTGTGTGAGAGATTTCCAGGAGTGTGTGCATGAACCCTTCAAGATAAGCACTTCCTCCTGCAGGAGCTTCGGAAAAAAAAAAAAGAAAAAAAAATCCAGCTACAGAGGAAAACTCTATTTCTCTAAGAAAGCTCTAACCCTTTTTTTTTCTTCTTCTTTTTTTTTTTTTTCTCCTATTCATGTAGTTTTAAATCTATTCCCCTGGCTGAATGAAATCCTACCAAAAAAAACTTAGTCTGTTCAAGAATGTTCAAAGAGCCTTTGCTAAGCTGGAATATCACAAATGAATTTTGTTGTCTTAGAGTCTGTGAATATTATTTTGGTTCTCTTCTCTTCAGATTGCATTTTTATGCAGTGAAATTTCTCATTATTTTGTATTAGGTGGGATGGATTACACTTGACAACAGTTTCCCTAAAAATTATGCTAAGCTATGAAATTAGATTTACCATGAGAAAGCAGTATTCTGTCAATAAATTAATATGCTATTATGTCCCATTTTTATAAATTAGTAAACCACTAACAAAAATATCAGAGGCTTTACAGAAGAAGGTCATATTTTTTCTGAATTCTTAAAGGAGGCACTAATTCTATTATTAAATGAACAATAAAAAATGATAAAATAACATTCAGAATATCTGATGCTTGCATTCCACTTACAAAACTCTATCCTAAGGAAGAAAGAAATCATTCTGTTTGGGGGAAAAATACTCTAGTAGCTTTCATGTGTTGGTGCTTGGTTCAACTCAGGTTAATCTTTTTAGCGAGATGTGTTATTTTTCAGACATTGAGAGTATTGTACCTGTGTCATAAGCCATGTTCCTTTCGCAATTACATTATAGGATAGTGGAATGTGCTTCCCTAAGGTTTTGAAGAAAAGCTTCTCAGCAAGGCATCCAAAATGAAAAAAAAATACTGAATACGGTTGTCACAAGGTAGTCACCGATATGATGCTGCAGTGTGAACCAGCACTTGTTCATTTAGCTAAGGCTTTAAGGTGAGCAGATCTTCAGCAATGATCTGAAGAGCTAAATCAAATGAAGTCGCTAACACCTACTTCTGAAGTTTTAAATGCAAAAGGTGCAATATTTATGGCTCTGATAACAGGATCGTAAGACTGCTGCAGAGGCAGTTCGCGACAGGGCTGCGTTTCCCTACGGTATATTTTCAGGCAGAGAATGCCACTTGGTGGCTGTGGTACTCTATTCCCCCTGTGCTTATAAAAGGTGGAGGAAGATACACGTGTCACAGTTATACTGACTTATATCAGCACTAAAATGCCTTTTTAATTGATCTCAGGCACTGTATTTTGTCCCCTGAGATGCTGAGAGCAGTAGTTCTATATAAATGCAAGGGCTTTAGAGGAAAACTTTTTGCACAGAAAAAGAAAGTCTAGCTTGCTTCAAAAGCAATTTAGTGCTTTGGGTTTTTCAACTTTATTTGCTGCTCTTTTGAATGTATAGTTGGTGCTCATGGTAACAATTCCAATGCATTCAGAGAAATACCTAAGTCTCCCTCAGTGCTCAGTTTCCACGCTCAGTCTCACTATGCTTTGTATGGCCCAGTTCAGCCTTAGTTCAGCAGTTTCGGTTATCAGTGAAAGTTATTTCATATTTTTCACTATCACATGTCTTTATATGTATGATTTTTGATCTGAATTTCATGTGAGTTCCACAGGTCTCTCTCTGTAAATTCTACTGGGCACCCTGATCCCTGGGTAACTTATGGTTGTTTTTCAGCCCTGATCCATGCACCAGTCAGCAATGGAGACAAATCCTCCACACTTCTCCTTTCTGCTAGTGAAAAAGGGGAGCAAGTTCTCAGCCCCTAAAGGAAGAACATTCCCTGTCTTCTCAATGAGTAACCTGAAGGAACGTGGCTTAACGGGTTGTGATCTCTTTCTTCCAAGGGTTGTCCTACTCCCCTCGAAAGACCTTTCTGAACCTCTTAATTGGAAACATAAGTGTTGGAAGTTTGGGTTGTTTGGTTTGGAGTTTTAGCAATGTGCATGGGGGAGATGAGTCAGGGGGAGGGTGCTTGTATTTTTGGCCCCATAGAAGCCAGGGTGGAATGATATGAAATCAAGTGTGAATTACTGAGATATGTTTTATGTAGACTGACTTTATTTTCTCAGTTGTGGATTTTTTCTTTTTATCCTTTTTTTTCCCTCTGTCTCCTTCTTATGTTGAAGTTTAACAGTCTTAACTTTTAAGGAAAAAAGAATTGTTATCAAAGATGTCTTTTGATTTTTTTTTAATTAGGTTTTGAGCAATTGTCAAAATCATGCAATATTCCTAGAATAAGATTTTGACATGAGCGTTTCAATACCTTCTGAACTGAAGCTTCTGTTTTTATTTAATAATGGAGTAAATATTGCATTAAATGCATTAATCTATCGATGAATAAATCACAGATGCTCTAAAATTTCCCTTTCACTCATTCATTTTTATGGCAGGTTGCAGACATTTAAAGATAATTGCGTGTAAATGACATATAAAAGATCAGTCAAAAACAATTGACAGTGACAAGGGAAAGTCAAACACAGATTTTGTTTCAGAAGGTGACAGATGTTCCCCTAATGATCTCCTCATTGATCTCAATATATACACATGTGTATGAACATATCTACATATGTGTAAATACTGCATATATACACATATGTAAATACATATACATTTGAAGGCCTAACAGAAGTCAGATCTATGAAAACGTTCTTGTTAAGCTGTTTTGAAGTCCCCTTCTCCATGTGTTCATTTGGATGCACCTAATATGCATAATAAAATGTCCAGGTACTAAGTAGGATCAACAAAGAGGGTGAATTGAAGCACTTACCAGAACATTCATAAATTACAAATCACTGTTCAATGCCTGGCATCTAGTAGTGGCCATTCTCAGGAGGTAACTTCTCATACTTTTCTTATTGTTTACAAAACTATTTGGAAAGAAGAGGCTCTTTGAAAAAGCATGGGTATTTGCACAAATGCACATGTTTTTGTCCAGGTGAATACTGCATACCTGTGATGACAGTGTAATCTAAAGAGGCTGGAAAATTCAGTACCTTCTCTCGACATTATATGAACTAATAAAAATGCCTTCATTTTTACTAGTATAAATCAGAGCTCACCCTATTTATGTGATTTCAATCGCAACAGTATATGCATTAAATAATCAAGCCCAGTGTTGTCACTGGCCAACTGAGGCACTTGATGAGAATGGGGAAGACCTTTTTACAGTAGATTCATGTAGGGACCAGGTACAATGATATTCAGAGCCCTTAATGGAGTTAGTCTAGAGGTTTGATCTTTTACTGGAAGCCAGTAAATATTTCTCCATTCCTAATTTCAGCACATGGCTAGATGGGCATATACTCGTGCTATTGCATATCAACATGCAGCTGTAATATGTATTACATAAATATGCAGATTTATCTGCACAATTGCACAACACTTCAAGCTAGCTATGAGGCAGCTCCAAATCAGAGGCCGTGAAACTGTGGCAGAATGTACTTGAATCAGAATTAATATACTCTGCACTTTCTTTCCAAAGAAAAGGGAAACATGCTGGTCTTTTTTAAAGAGAACATACACTGTTTTTTCCTTTCAGGGAAAGTATTGTTATGCCAGAGGAAAAACACTGATTATTTTCTGTAAGTCACATTATAAAAGCAGCCTCTAAAAGGGGACTCCCTTGCTGCTGTCATTAAGGGAAGACAAATACAAGTATGAACACTACTGTGCTGGGACTCAGCAGCACCATTCTAGAAAAACACACAAAGCCTATTTTAATCTCCACTGTTCTAGTGTCGTTAGTTCATTTAATCAAATAGTAGAAAACCAGGTATATACCACTACTCACAGCAATTATACTCAGGAAAACAGTTCTACAGCCTGTTCAAAATCTTTTAAGCAGTTAAACAGAAAAAGGGTGTATAAAAGGACATGTATTTAAATGGGTGTATAAGATTAAAAAAAGCACAACTCCACAGACTTTGGAAAGTTTGCTAAACTTTTAATTTTAAAAACTTCCAGTGCAGGTAGTGAATCCATTTTTAGATTACAGTGCGCCAGTAGTAGGAACCTGTCTATGAACATATATACATAATATATATGTATACATAATATGCAATATTCTTATAGCTCAAATCAATATGTATATATAAATATAGTATCTTTCAGTAAGATAAGTCTCCTTTGATTGTTAATTTGCTAGCAAGTACTAATATTCTGGAATGTAGTTTTTTCTGAAATGTTTCTGCTTGTAAATTGTTTTCTTACACAATCTCCACAATATAGTGTGATGTAGGATTCTCTGTACAGAAATAACACACAGTTTTGCTAATAAATATTTCAGGTATTTTAGAACTGCAGTGTATTTCAAAAATCAGGTATTTTTGAAGCATATGTAATCACATTTTAAAGGATTTTCATTGTTTTTCTTTTTTTTTTTTTTTCCTGAAGAACATAGAAGAATAAAGGCAGTATATTGCTCACAACAGCAAGGTAATATATCATACACAAACATTGCAGGCTCAAGCACTCATCTTCCCAGACACTTTCATGAAAGCATGATAGCCATGGTTCTGGTTTATGTTTAGCAAAACACACTAGGACGCCTGGCCTTTTCCGCAATATCCATGATTTGTGCTTCATATTCAAAAGGATAGGAAAATGTGTAACTGCTGAGCAAAGGCTCAGGGTGCATTAGACTTCACATGTGATGGAAAAGGGTGATTCAAAGAGCATATTTATTGTAGTATAATGGTGTTATTTATGAGCACTAGACTTCTCATCTGTATTGTTTATATATCTCCTGGCTGTCTCTGCTGGAAGACAAAGGTCTGGGCTCATGCGAGGAAGTTAGTAGAGATCAACCAAAATGGCAATGCCATGACTACATACTTAAGTATTAGATAGATATAAACACACTACGTGCTTAGGTCTGTCCTTGCTATTAATTTTCTGCAGTGGTGCTACAGCCTGTACAAATAGAGCCTGCATAAATACAATGGTTCTAATGCTGTAGTAGCTGCCTTCTAATGTGTTTTCTGAGTGTCTTCTGAAGTGATAAAGAAGAGGTATAATAACATCTTCCTGAGCTAACAAAGCACATTACTTAAACTGCAGGGAACTGTCATTTCAGAGGCTACATGCTTGCCTGCAACTCAAAATCCAAATGAATGCAGTTTCTGCCAAAATCTTTTGAATACACTCCGAACAGCAGCCCAGGTTGCACCTCCTTAGAAGCCAGTGGAAGATCACTTTGCATGGGTGCACAGAGCATCTTTAAGTAAGTAGAGGTTAGCTGGGAATTTTTCACCTTCTTAGTAAAATTTCGCTTCCATATTTAACATTTAAAAATGATGCTTCTGCCATTTCCCGTGCAGTTATTTGTCCCAGTATGTACATTATGGCCTGGTCCCTCAAAGAGCTGTTATCTTCAGGATTTGTCATTAATAGACCTCGTTTCTGATTCTCTTTCACAATTTCTTCATAATAACCAAAAGACAAATTCATTTAAGGCAATGTATCATTTTCAATTTTCCTGTAAGAAAAAATATTATAGGTTTTCTAGCTGATAATATAAAAGCTCAATTCTGTCCTGATATATTCACACATGCAAATGTGAGTGAAATTACTGGGTGTCAGACAGACATAACCAAGAGCAGATCATGGTTCCATGAATCTCAAGATAACCAGAGTTTACTGAAAATCACTCTGAGATTTTCCATCTACTTGATATTCTTTAACAGAAACTCTCTGTCCCCGAGTTTGTGTCTGTCAGCAATGTTTGCTTATTTTTTAATCGTATTCTGAAAGGTTTCGTCACCTTACGACTGAGGTATAAATGTCTGTCTAGGTAAATGGAAGATAAAGAATATTCTTTGTTTTCTTGCTATAGTAGAACTCAAAACATTGCCATGGACAATAGTTCATATATTAGAACAAGGACAAAAGAAGTAAAATTGTCTTAAAAATGGAGAAATGTTTCAAAGAACAGGAGCAAAACAAGACATGTTCTGTCTTCTTTTCTCAATCATTTTGATAATATGAAGCTCCTCAGTTCTTGTTAAAGTCTCTATGCTAATTTGCAAGGAAAAAAAAATTTAAAAAGAAAGCAGAAATTTAAGGGAATAATAATAATAATAAACTCACAACCCAAACCCAAACTTACAATAAGAGCTTCAGCTGAACAAAGCACAGCAAGAACAGCTTTATTTATGAGAAATTTGTAACCCTTTGGAGACCTGAGATTCCATTTACATGTACTTTACTTTGGTTTACTCATTTCTTGACAAATTAATGTTTAGAAGCTTCTTTATAAAGTATTAGCATAATTACTGTCTCTTTTCTTCTTGTTAAAATGGCACTTTTTAATAATGTGGTAAGAGAAACAGACTTTTAATAATAACTTGAAAAGCTTTGGAAAAGAATTTCAAGAAAATTTGAGCTGTCAAAAAGTGTTGTCAGTCTCTGAATGACTTGTGTCACATCTATTAGTTATGCATTCTTTGAAGGTCTCCTTAGGGTTGTCTAAGTCATATTATATTTTGTACTTAGTCTCACAGAATAATCACAGACACAAAGTAAATATTTTTATTATTAATATCTATTCTAAAAAATCTAATCAGTCATCTTAACCAGGCATATAGGCAGAATCATTTGGAGATTTAATTCACTTTTTTTGAATATTTCAATTTTGTTTTTGTAAGCATGCTAATGAAGCCCTCTAGAAAAGAAGAATTTTGACATTGGTTTCTATTTGTCTCCTTTTCATCCTTTGAATATAATGGTGCAGAAACACACTGTCTAATGTCACAAAGTATTCTTAGGAACCTGCTAGGTTATCCTTTTGAACGCATATATACATGTCTGATAGCATAAATACAGGTAATCAAACAGGTTTTAAAAGATTCTGTGAACAGAAGAAAAATCATAACAGCAGACCATGGAGTCTTATTCAGAATATCCCATTCCCAGTTATTTTCAAATATTCCCCATTCTCAGAATGAGCAAGCTCATTCCTGAGCTGAAGATAACTGACCATTATCCACCTGCTTTTCTCCTTGTGTGCATTTGCTCTTCACTATACATTTCAGATTATTTTGAGTTGTGACTCAGCAAAATGCAACTGGAGTAGGAACAAAGGCTGCAGTCCTCAATTTCTGAGGAAAAGGAACTCATTTCTTTTCCTCAGAAAATAGTATGCAGGGGGCTTATACCAAAATCCTAGATGTCAGCGCTTGTTTCTAATGTCTAACAGCTATAAATATGTACACACAGGACTCCAGGCCTAACTGGATAAACACCTGAGTCTTTCTCATGCTTTGTAAATGTCAAAAATTCTTTTAATGTGCTTCTCCCTTCATTTAATTCCCGATTTGTTTCTGCCCTATACCACTTTTACATCTGTTTCTCCATCTGTTAGTGTTCTGAAAGTCCCCAAAGCCTCATTGTTTAACTGGAAATGCAGGAGAGAGATTTGTCAAAAATTTCAAATGGAAATGGATCAAGACCTGAGTGGTAGTTACTGCTGTAGCTCAGCAAATATGTGCTTTTTGCTTAGTTTTGACTAAAAGCCACATGCTTTCTATTAACTTACTAGTGCAGGCCTCAGGACTCATCGGGGCTTGTCTCAGTCCGAGTGCATTTTAGCTTGTTTCAGCTGCGATAACAATTGCCTTGCTGTCAGACAAACATTTCTTAACATGTTTAAGCTGATCTCTGTGAATACCAAATGTGGAAAATGTCTAACAAGCCTGTGCAGCCACTGCCTAACAAGCAAAAGACCGTTTCTGGTGACTGTAACTGTGGCTGTGTGGCTTTCATAGCCAACAGCTGAGGAAAGTTAAGCTGTGTGGGAATCAGTAGGAAAAAAAAAGTGCAAGGCAGCACACTGTCTGAGGAAAGCACATAGTATGAACCCTGGGCAGCTCCACGGCTGAAGAGAAAGTAGCCCCACCAGCAAAGTCCTCAGGATGCTGACAAGCTGTCACAGTAACACCTCTCCCTCCAAGATGGCGAAGACCATGCTGCTGTGGGCCTTGGGACCAGGACGGTGAGCATGACACTAGAGAAAAGGATAGACACTTGAATGCTTGCATATAACTATATAATTTCAACTTTATTATATTGTATTTTTTATGAATTAATGAGATTTTTCTGTATCGGCTTGGGCTATGAGTGGTAGTATCATTGTATCTGGACTAATAATACTTGGCCCTTGTATTTTGATTATACTGTTAAGTCTTTGGTTGGACTAATTGAATTTGAGGGCATAATGGAGTTGCCTGGACTTAGGCATCTAGTACCTACTGCATACCAGGCTGTAGGATAATTCCAGTCACAAGCAGATGCCACATAAAACAAATAATGTATTACAATAGTAAGAATTTTACTAACATACAATGCAGAATATATGTTTTTAGCCTAACAAAGGGGAAATGCTTTTAAAGGCAAAGTTGTGACCTCTTCTTTCAGTCCTCTCCATATGCAGATACCAGGCTTTGGATCCCAGGGCTTTTAACAACTGAGGTTCAATAAATTTTATACAGTACATGACATGACAGTGACATGGATACGAGAGTGTATATCTTATATAAGGGAGACCATAGGAAGTCCTTTGATGATTATCTACTGTTCTGTCCTTTGCAGGAATTTCACCACTTTGACACTGAGCCGTTTTGCCTTCAAACATTTTGCACGAAGGCTTTGGAACGGACCTCGTTCTCTCCAGTAGAGAATTGTTTTTGATTGGTTTTGTTTTAGAGATGAATTAGTTAGTGTCTCTTTCTTTCCTTCTTAATTCCTTCCATTCCCCAAAGAAAAGTGCACAGCTATTTAAGAACTAATTCATCATTGCTAAGATTCAAGTAAGGAATGAGATGTTCTAGTGAGATCATCAGTGCCAATTCACATTGATTCCTTAGAGAAAGATCCAATATAAGAAAAACAAAAACATCAGCTGCTCCACTCTTTTTATTTTTCCCCAAAGCAGCTGCATATCTGTTTCATTTTATATTACACATCACTTATTTTTGTAAACTGTACTGATTTAGGAAGACCTGGCAATAGCTTTTAATGAAATGAAGTACTTTTCAAGGTTAGGAAACTTCATTTTTGCTGTGCTTTTATAGCAAAATAACAATTTCTTTAAGATTCTTCAAGGATTTATTTAAGGTAAGGTATAGCTAGCAAAGAATTTACAGTATTTCAGGAGCCCTCAGCCAATGTGCTTACTTAAGATTATCTGTTTTCTACAAGCTGAAATGCTGTTTTCCCCCCGATCCCCTTTTCTTCAGATATGTTGTCAATATCTGTAAATAATGCAGAAGGCAGTATCAGAATTCAGATTCTGTCATGTCACCATATTGCTTGTGGAAATACTTTCTGTGAAATATGTTTTCCTTTACAACTGGAAGTGGAAATGCTCCTCTGATTTATGAGGCAGCAGGTAATGAGGCAATGGACTTTCTTCATTATTTCTGAGTTTCATCATCAGAACCAAATATTCTTTTTCAAAAATAAAATTTAAAAATATGTAGTACTGCATGTTGTTGATTTACTTTTCACCAAACAGGCTGATATGCAATGGCTATTTCTAGAATCCCATTCTACCCTGACAGGGAAAGGGAACGTCTTGGCACATCAGAGTTACTGATGAAGTGGGCTTAAATAAATACTATATGTTGTCAGAGTACAAGGAAAACACTAATGGCAGTTTTTCAATAGGAAATACAGCTATTTTAAGCATTTAATCACTATTGTGTAAATTCCAAGAGAAAACTTTGTATTTCTCTTTGATCTACTTGACATGGTTTACTAAAATGTTTGCCTGTATATAGTCTTGTGGTGAGCTAATACTGCAGGTGAGGTTTGTGGCATATGTGAAATTGCCGGGTTTTTTTAAACATCTGTGTATAATAAATAATGAATGAAATATTCCGCTCTAATGTGTAATGCAGATAAGTCTTCTGAGTATAGGAATTAAATGTGAAACAGATGCTTTTAGATTTTAAAGTGCTGCCAGGCTGACACCAATATAGTACAAGGACACTGTAGGGACAGCTGTTATACACGCTGGGCCCCAGCTGCAAATGCAATGTACCTTTCTAAAAGAGATTCAGAATTGCCATAAATCCTTTGCTAACAAGTTTCTCTAAGGCTTCCAAAGAACTGTGGCAATAGTTAGATTTCTGAAATAAGATTGATTTGCTGACGTCTTCTGATGTAAAATATACACTAGAACTGAGATTTATAGTGAGTGGTCACTTTTAAGAAACATTTCCTTTGTCATTGCCTTGGTCACCAGGTGATCACATACTTCTGTATTATTTACTTTTACTAGAAAAAGTACTGTAATAATTGAGTCTGGCGATAGAAGATGAGGGTAGACAGTAATGCCTTTGGAGCAGAACATCGACCAGCAAAGGAAAAAAGGGCCCCAAATTTTTTTTCTTCTGAGACAATATTTTATAACAGAGAGCATGTCATATGTGTGCCTAACTTGAGGCACTTCTGGCACTACTTAAATATCTTACTGAATGGGACCCATATTACACTTCAAGTCGGAAAGTTGAGATTAAAGTTAATCCCAAAAGAGAAAAGAAACTTCTTATATGCTTCCCTCTTTTTCTTTTTTTTTTGTTCTAATTTGTGCACACTGTTCTTCCTCTGTTTGTCATTTTCGATTAAATATTTGTCTGTGGAAACTTTACTTTTTTCTTATAAATTATTCTGTTTGGGGAGTTTTTGGGCATCAATCATTGCAAAAAGAACGAGGAGTCGACAACAAACTGCAATCCTCCTTCATCTGAAAAAAAAAAAAAAACAGATTCTGAGAGTCTCTCAAAGGACAAACTTTAAAGTTATATTCTTTCACCAAGAAAATCATAACCAAAATAGATTAATTTAAAAGCATACCAAAGGGAATTTGCAAAGTATACAGATCAATAGAAAATAAGGTTTGTTTATTCCCCAGTGAGTGCTGCTTCATTTACTACATTGTTATCATGGATGGTTTACTGCTCATGTGAACGAAAAGGGCAAGAAAGAGCAGAAATACTGCAGCAGAGGAAGATATGAATTAAGGATGAACAACAAGATGGATTACTGTCAAAGAGTGCTAGTCATTAGTAGGGCTACACCAGTTTAGGGCATTTCCAGAGCATGTAGCTTAGGCTTTATATGAGCTGTGAACCTTGTAACAAGCTGCTGAAGCGATAGATTTCTGGGACTTCAGGGGCCAGTATTTGCTGTGCTCTTACTTTGGGTTATGTAGATTTTCTTCTTCCCAAGTTGCTTTTTTTTTCCCCCACCCCCCACAAGTCCTTCAGTAGCAGTGTGTAATTCATAGCAGAGAAAATGACTGTCAGCTGTCGAACAAGTGTTCTCTGTCTAAGAATTTGGTCTACAGTTTTGTTTATATAATATGTGTAACATTTATCTAAATATAGGTATATAGTATATGCACATACCTACATGCATGTATGTAAGTGTATGTGCATATATCTCTCTATGCAATGAGGTATGCATAAAATATATACTATGTGTGTGTGTGAATAGATACAATAAATCTATTAGAAATGTGTGCAAATATGTAGTAGAAATATGTGTAGAAAAATGTGTAGAAATATGTAGTAATAAAACTGTTCATCATCTTGTCATGGAAGTTATTCTTATCTCTTGATTAATATGGGACTAGCATTTGGCTAAAATCATTTTTTTTTCTTTTTAAACATCGATTTTAGGTACTTTAGTTGCATATCTTTAGTAGTTATTTTCTTCATTGCAAAGTGCAACTTCACTGAGAAAGGGAGCAGTAATTCTCAGATCAAATATCTGATCCTACACCACTTGCATGAAGTTGAAAATTGAGGTGTTGCAGAATTAAGTGGCAGTGTAGCTGTGGATGAGAGACAGAGCTCAGCTCATCAGCCTCATTTGAAGAGTCCCTATGCTTAAAATTCCACAGAAATGAACATATCAGCATATTAACATGCTTTTCAATGTCGTCTTTGTCAGCATTTATCCTTTCTGTTATAGAGATATTTGGGAAATAAGAACTTACTTTTGTCTAGGTAGCATATGATATTCTCTGTAAAAAAAGAAGAAATCAAAAAGGAAAAAAAATCAACAAACTGTCCACATAGGTGCCCAAGAGCACAGTGCTAAAATGACAGGGCATTAATTCAAGCAGAGTAGTTCACAAAGATGGGGAGCTAATGAAGAGAAACAGGCTTAAAGCCTGCTGCATGGCAAGTGCTGCAATGCTGAAAACAAGGGGAAACACAAACACCCAGACCTCCCTGTCTGAAATATCATATTTTGCATAAAATTATAGGGTGGTTTATAGCAAGTTAAGCCAACCTAAGTGTGCAGTTAAAGTGTCACTACTGGTGTCCATTCTGTTGTGCTACTCATTTGACAAAGGTGTGGGTCAAACCTACACCACTTAGCCGAGTGTTGAGAGAGCAGAGATTTACCATGAGTGAGCCCATAGTTCCCCATAGTGTTGCAAGCAAAGAACATCACCAGCCTGTCTGCCCTTCCAGCAACTCCCATAAAGCCAAGAGTGTAAAAATACACACCCGTTGTTATGTTATGGAGAAAGTGTTTAATTCAATGTCTTCTGCCTCCAAGACTCTTGAAGTTGCATATTTGTTTTTGTTATTATTGTTCCGCTAGTTACAAGGTAAGTAACAAAGATACTTTAAAGAAATTCCTTTTCCCAGATAAGAAACATGCAATCCAAGTGCAATCCTAGATTCACTTTTATCTTTTCTTCTGACTCCAGAAGTTTTGCATAATGCCTTTTATCCCTTTTAAACCACAATCACAAGCCATAATTATAATGAAACCCAGGGTATTTGAGCAGCTTAAGCTGTTTCTGAGTAGGCAATAAGACGTCTCAAATACAAAAGGTATAATATATCTGTTTTCTGGACTCCAAACAGGCTTATTTAGAAAGGGAATTTGGAAATAAAATAGCTATACTGGATGCATTTGGTGGCTCAAAGTCTATTTCTAATGGAAACTTTTGTCAGAAATGTCATTTTGCATAAATTCTCCTTTAGGAATTGCCCTTAATGTTTAAATTGCGTATCATTTTCTATCTTTAGAGAATTTTTTTTTTTTTGACTAAGAGTAGAACGTAATGTCCAATCATGTGATTACATAGAGCATATAAAAAAAAATAGCGAGGCCTGTGTTTCTAGCCAAGCAGGAGAAAAGTAATTACTAAAAGTATTTGTAGAAAAAGGATAATTAAAAAAAAAATCTAATACTTTTAGAGAGAACATGAGTTTTCGTGAGAAGTAAATGGAAGAGATTTAACACGAACTTTTGGTAAGTACTATCTGGTATCCCCAAGTCGAAAAGGAAAAGATGGTACAGCCTAGTCACAGGAGTTTTTATGAGAGGTAAATTGAAGAGATTTAACACGAACTTTTAATAAGTAGTAGCCATTATCCTCAAATTTTAAAGGAAAAGATAGTACAACCTTCTGATAGTAACAGTATCTTCTGATAGAATTAAGTTATCACTCTGTGAAATCTTGTTAAAGGCAGAAAACAAGCCAACAAAGAGGTATAGTTAAATATTTACTATCTGAACCTTGTAAAGGACTCAATCATACAACAACTATCAATAGACTCAATGGCTTTCTTTAGCCTTTCTTTAGGAGCTGAATTCCTTGGAACTAGAATTTAATTCTTCTCTATAAGAAGACAATCTTTAAGGGGTCGAGAAACTGAGAGAGAGGCATGGAACTACATTTACCTGGATTATTGAGAGATTAATGGAAAAATAAAATGACAACAAAAGCATTTAAATATACTATCTATATGGCCAAAAGGCATAGGCTGAAAAACGCTCAGCTGTACACAAAGCAGAGCCAGATGCAAGTACAGAGTGGGAAGTCTTAACCATAAAGTTTGTCATGAGCCTTATTCCACAGATCTACTTATTCAGCACCAATATGGAAAGCATAAGATTAGGCAACCATAACATTGCAGGATTCATCAGCCTCTTTTAAAGGTTATTTTGGTTAGAATTCTCAAGTAATGGAAGAAGTCACCCAATGGACCTTTTATGATTTTTTTACTCTGGTAAATTTTGTTTACATATGGAGAGCTATTCCACAAGAGTAGAAATATTGCACATTCATAATTATGTGCTTATAAGATAGACAGAGAAACAATGTATGAGACACCTATAAGGAGGTCACTCACAGCCTCATAAGTACAAAACATATAGCTGCAATTCCCGTGTGTTTCTTGCCAGGGATGTGGAGGTGCCCAATGAGTGGATGTCCAGATTTTCTATAATAACATAAGTATCTCAAAATGTGCTTGCAGGCATGCCAAGAATGTGATACTTCTTTAACCATTAACCAATTATGTGTATATATTTAACCTAGGGAGATGTTCTCAGAGCATATCTGCCAAACTCAAACGTCAGCACATGAACTGTTGCAGTTAACGCTGATTTCCACTCAATTACCTTGCCTTCTGGGAAGAATCAGAAGCATTTATTTACTTTAGGTTGTAAAAGCAAAGTTGCTAGGTTTGGAAGATAAAAGATGATGCTCTCACTATTCTTTGTGTGGAGCAGTAAAAATGTTCTTCTATATGGGTATGTCCACTGCTGAAGGAGCTTGTTCTTTTTTTTTTGGTGTACTCTGATGCTGATGGGTCTCTTATACTCACATTTGAGAATCACAGAGTCACAGAGTGGTTGAGGTTGGAAGGGACCTCTAGAGATCATTTAGTCCAACCTCACCCTGCTCTAGCGCGGACACCCAGAGCACGTGGCACAGGAGGGCACATCCAGGTGGGTTTGGAAGATCTCCAGAGAAGGAGACTCCACAACCTCTCTGGGCAGCCTGTTCCAGGGCTCTGTCACCCTCACAGTAAAGAAGTTCTTCCTCATATGGAGATTAAACTTCCTATGTTTCAGCTTGCACCCGTTACCCCTTGTCTGTTGAGAAGGAACAGGAGGAACAGGAACAGAGCATTTTGCTTTTGCTAGGGAGAGAGCGTCAGCTAGCTGGTCAAATAGATGTTGAGATGCTGAAATTGCTCAGATCTAGTCATGTTCCTAGTTTAATGAGAATGAAGCAAAAGGTCCATTAACTTCGGTGCATTAGCAGCAGGGAGAACTCAGAAGTAAAATAACAGTGATTATTTGAAAATATTATTGTCCTGCTTTTAATCATCGTGTTTTTAGAGTGAAAGAATTAAAATGTAAAATTCAAGTTTTACTTTCAAAAATATGCAACCAAACCAATAATTTCCATGCCAGCTTTCCAATGCATTTCCTACTAATAAAGTCCCAAGCTGATTACAGTACATTATGTTAGTACCAGCTCAGGAAAGGCTCCAAAATTGATATTTAATGAATAAGTCTAAAGAACAGTTTTAACATCCCTTCCTAGGGATAACATTAAGAAAAAAAAAAAAAAGGAGCCAATTATCTTAATTCATAATAACATGAGCATATGAAATAAAAATAATTTTATGCCAGTTTTCATGTAATCCTATTATTTTAAATTATTTCATCAAGCTGAAGCTAAGCAGAAGTTCTTACACCACTTAACAGATTTAGAGCTGTCGAGGATTGTACTTTCTTAAGGTAAAGTTTGTTGTCGTTTGACAATATTTTTTGCATGCATCTATGGGGCCCAAAAATTGTTGCAACATTGTACTGTGAAGCTTCATTATGTATTGAATCTATAAAGTTTTCTGTAATTTCAAAGGCCAATAGGAAGTTGCAGTAGTCATAGAAATATTAAGCATAATAGGATTTATTATGGATTTTTTTTAAAAGCAACATTACAGATTTCATTAATGTGGAGAAAAAGCAATTTTAGAATTTCTTGAAGGAGTCACCTCTGTCACATGGTTTTGCCTGTTTTTTTTTTTTTTTTTTAAATTCTAGCTGAATAGCTGAACAGCTTCCAAGAAATGGAACTTATATGCAAACATAGTTGGACCTTGTTTGTATTAAGTGGGTGCTTCACTAAGCTTTTTTATTTTATTTTTTTTTCCAATTCAACCAATTGGTTAGTTTAACCAATGCTAGTTGTGATTCTATATTTTGCCAGCCACATCTGTATTCTGTTCATTAGGCAATCTTCCAAGGAATTTTTGTAAAAAGTCAAGTATTTGATTCAGTCAGCTTCAAATAAATATATCATATTTCTTTCTAGACCAAATATGTAGTATTTCAATTAGAAATATAATTTCCTATATATTTAAATTATGTGAAGGGAGATGCACAAGGATGCAGTTTATCTCTCTAATTACTATCATCAGATATGGAATTTTATGTCCCTGTGTGTTTGTGTTAAAGATTACCTAGATGGGCAAAGGAAGATAGCAAAGTTTTTGAGTGAGCTATGCCGGCTGTGGTACAGAATAAAAAGAAGGAAGAAAAAGAAAAAGAAAAGTAGATATTTTCTGTGTCAGAGATTGATTTTTCAAATATTCGAAGACCTATGCCTTCAGCATTTACCTTTAATTCCATATTTCAGAGGCATTTATAAAGCAATGGATTGTGGCACTTTAAAGTCAAAGAATAACATTTTTTTTAATGTTTTCTGTCTGTCATCTTTTTGTGATGGCAATCTGCATTAATAGCTTTACACTGTCCCTCGCAATGCTGTATTTGGATTAGAGATGTACCAAGACTGAAATATTCAGGGGTTTAACAAGGTTATGCTGTAGAAGAGCATGGATGCTCTTCTAAAGCAATTGCTTTTTTTGGTTTTGAAGTGCTTCACTGATAGGTCTTTTTTCCACAAAAATATTTCTATTTATATTAGCTTTCTTCAGTCATAACGTGCTTTAAGTGTCATATGTTGTTTTCAGAGTGAGTTTAGAGATTTTTGAAGGTTGACTATATTAGACCTTTTATTTAGTTTCTCAATTATTATACTGAATTGTTCAAACTCAATGGTAATTTTGTTTTTAGGTCTTATTTTTGCTTTCTAAAGAGACAAGTCTTTCAGTGCTTTCCTTTTTTTTTTTTTTTTTTCCCACCCCTCAAATCAAGGACAAAATGGCTTATTTCCTCTCATGACGGCATCTGTGCTAAATGTATTTGACTCCCACTCTGCTTTCTCTTTTCCCAAAGGAAATAACGCATGGGAGTAAGCAGAATTTTAAAATTACCTTTTGAGCAGATTTGTGTATGAAGTAAAGGCATGATGAGCAGAAAGGATCTAGGGAATGATAAGCATTAAACTGTGAGACTAAAACAAAACATGGGAACATAGAAATAGCTGCTTTAGCTCAGATAGAGCCATTGCCCCTATATCTTGTCTTGAAATACAGCAAAAAGTGGAAGCCTCACAAAGGACATAATAACAAGTAAAAAGTGGATGAAATTCCCACACAAATGTTTTCCCTGAATCCTGTGGTTTCTTGCTCAGAGGCTTTGTGAGCTGCATTTTTGTTTGAACTAGTCAAAGTGCTCCCTGGGTCCTTGTAAACTGGTAGTGTCCACATCGTCCCATGGCACAGGCCTCAACAGCATCAAAAATAATTCAGTCGTTGCCTTGGCATGTCTATCATCAAGGAAAATCATATTTCCAGAATACAGTTCTCTGCAAAAGAGGACAATTGCTATTAGCAAAACTCCCATTTAGGGTATGACTGGAAAAAGAAAAACAAAACCCTGCAGGAAGGAAATATAATATACATGGGTCTCTCTCACACAGTGTTAGCTATTCATGAATACATATAAATATATGTGGAAGCTGGGGGGAGGTTGGGCATCCTAGAATTATATCTAAGCACTCCTTGTGCATTTCACTGTGCACAATGAGATTGTCCTGATCTTGGTTTTCCAAGGAAAGGACGGAACATTACGTGTACGGAGGGAAAGGGAATGACAATGTCCTTAAGCAGTCTGGATTTAAAATCTGGCCATAATTAATGTGAGTTTGGGGCACGAGCACACATCCTTTTGCATCCACAGGTTTATGTGTGCCAGCTAAAGTGTTAGCACCTGCAGGGGCTGGGGAGGCCAGGAGCTACAAACCCACTGATTAGCTAGAGATGTGCACCTGTATACAAAGGGTGTATAACAGGAGAAACAAATCCAGCCCTGCTTCAGCAGTATTTTCCAATTATCTTATTATTTGTTGCTGAGCTACTTGCAGGCACAGTTTGTTTCAGCCAAAATGAACTAAGTTCTCAGCCGCAGAAAGAGGTCTTGTCTCACTGCTTTTGCTCTCTTACAGTTTGGTTTATAGGAGTGCTTCTGCAGCTTGTTCTGAGGGAGCAGTAACTTCTGGCAAGGAGATGGAGAGGAATTAGAGTTTTGCCAAAAGCCAGTTGTCACCTGAGACAGTCAGACCAATCTATGGCTAAGACTCTGTCTGCAAGATCAGGATAATGTTTCCTGAGCTCATACGGGTGTTATGAGACGTCTATGATGCTGCACAGTTCACTACTGAGTAAAGGCCTAAAAAAAGACTTTTTCTCCACTGCTGTTCATCGGGAATATCAGAGCAATGTGTATTAAATATGATCTCATTCAAGTTAAGGAATGAACTTAGTGTCTTTTTTTTTTTTTCTAATTGACTATAAGTTATTGTAGGAAGCAAACAATACTTGCACCACCTCTGGTAATATTTATGTGTAGGAGTCAAGTGATTTTGTGTGGAGTTTGCTGTTCTAATCACTGCTGTCCTGCCATAAGAGTGAATTATCACAAGGCTCAATTTGTGATGTAAATTTATCTTTACAAAGCATTATCAGTGGCAAAATTGTAATAAGAACAGAAAATGACATAAAAGCATATTATTCTGTGCCCAAAACATAACAAGATCTGAAAATGGTAACTTAATCCATTTTGTGACAAATCTAAGATTTTAATCTTATGGAAGACTCTCCTTAAAGCCATGTATAAATATAACCAAAATGTCACAGAAAGGAACAGATTGCTTTTTTTTTCTTTTTTTTTTTCTTTTTTTCCAGAGGATGCTCTGCATGTGGATGAACTGCAGTGTTATTAGTGGTCATAAAATCATTTGCAAATATTTTAAACACAAGTATTAGCAAATCTCAAACTTGACAAATATCATCTGCTGCATATGGAACTGAACTCTGGAAATATGTTTTCCTTGTTCCTGGACATAACAGTGTCATTAATGAACCAAATGCTCATTCAATTAGATTGAATATTGAGGTAATGGAGTCAAAATGACCCAAAGTGAGGAAATGCAGAAAATGAATGGTAAAATTTCAAGGACATTTTGCCTTTCTAAATTGCCCCTTAACATAGCACACTGTAGCATTAGTTTGTGGATAGCCTGTGTTGACACGTTTTATAGGCTTTAATTGTGCAAAAAATGTGTATTAAATTACAAAAGTAATGATAAAAAGGGTAGAAAATATGGCACAACTTTGATCTTAGCCTTGGCTTTCTTTGTTATAGGGATTGTATAGGCAGACACTATTAAAAAGTTATAGGCGATGCTCAGCCAACTATTTTAAATATAGTAGACATTAATAGAAATATGTGTAGTATTTGTCTAATTTGCTTTTATTTACAGTAACCATATAGTATTGTTTGATCTTAACGTTACTCCTGGTATTCATGAGGGAATCAATCCCTATGATGTTATTTTCAGAGAGAATAGAGGGAAAATACTCGTTTACACACACATATATATACATACACACACATTAAGCTCCAAGAGATCTTCAAATATTTAATTTTTGTTAATTAAATTTCCTGTGACAGTGATTCCATCTCACTTTTTTTTTTCTAGGTCTTTGTCTGACCTATTTTTACAATTAATGATGACATGTACTGATTGAAGGGCAGCGAGGTTGGGGTCTGTCTC
>NW_010584819.1:391836-449578 GCF_000705375.1 Tinamus guttatus | reverse complement strand
GGTGAAGATTCTGATAGATGGCTTATTTATTTATTTTTTTTTCCCCTAACTTTAATACTAAAACCCTAAACCTCCTAGTTTCTTGCCTTTAAGCGTTGCAGGTCTTCAAGTTGGGAGGCCTACCAGGGAGCACGCAAACCCTCCTCAAAGGCAAGGACAGTGGCCCTGAAGAGCTAGCTGGCCAAGGCCAGTAGGAGTTTCGGAGTCGTGTTTTGCTTTTTATTTTTTTTGACTCTGAACCTCTTCGACCCTGAGCTGCTTGGTAACACAGTGACCTTTTCCTTCAATGTAGAAAAAAAATGCTAAATAAACATGTAAAATATTTAAGTAGTTGAAATAACTTTGACAGGACTAGCACTGATAATTTTTTTGCTGTGGGACGTTTAGGGAGGATTTCATGGTGCCAGGAAGATACATACACACATACATGTTTATACATACATATATATGCACTAGTGAGCATATGGTCTAGTAAATCCATCTGTCGTTCTGCTTGAAAGAGAATAAACCCATTGTCAAAAGACTGCCTGCAGCAGATAGTAAGGATTTTCTAAATGGCTCCTTATCATGAGCCTTATGGTCACTTTCTGACTCTTTGCAGGTGCAGTTGGCACTAAATCCTAAGAAATAAGATATTCCTGGCCATAGCTGTGCAGGATCAGTAAGAATCTGTATTCACTGGGTTCCTCATTTTGCTAAATGTACAAAAAGCCAAGCTTAACTTTTCTGATGCGACATTAATTTCACGAAAATAAGGTCAGTTACATGAATAACCACGGACTCTCCCAGGAATGTATTTGTATCTATCTGTGACCTTTTTCTTTCTGTATGTAATTGTAATTAAATGGCACATCTCTTTTCTCTTCTGACCCATCCTGTGCTTAAGCCTCATTACTTATGTTGAACTCTCTAACACTACTGTCCTGCAGTTCCTGCACCCCTTTGATGTCTACTTATAATACTTTTTATGCCTTCTGTGATAGGTTTCACATTCCTGTTATGATACTAATTTGCTGCACTTCAGTATTCCACAAGTTTTGTGAAAAAAAAAGCTACTTTTGGCCTTATGTACTTATTATCCAAATACATAGATCTGTCCTTAGCCTGAAACAGGAATACTCCTTTGGTAGTTAGCAGAAATGTTTCTACTCATTTATGTGATATTTCTCAAAAAAAAAAAAAAAAAAAAGGCTCCTAATTAGTAAAGGAATTTTTCTGAATTTAAATCATCAAGTACTTGAAATATAATTCAAATGTATTCAGCTAATGCCCCGGTTTATAATACATGAGGAAATGAAAGAGGATAGGAAAAAAAAAAAAAAAAGTAATGAAATAAAACTCCAAGAAGCAAAGGTTGAAGCAGAGTCTCAATGCTAAAGGTGAAGCATGTGTTTAAAATACAGGGAGAAAAATCAAGAAACTTGACCAAATACAGCTTTGAACAGACACAAAGACCTCCAAGGTTGAAGGTCGTGATGTAGTCAATAGCATTGCAGGTGTCTGCATGGAATCAAATGAGCAATACTGCTGCTCTCCTTTTAATTCCAGTGAACTTCATAGCTCTGGTTTAGGATATTATTGCAAAAGTCTGAGAATAAGGCAAATACAGTAGAAGGAAATTAGTAAGTTTGCCCAGGATCTACTTATGAAATGTAGCAAATGGAACATTTCTCTGGAGAGACAGATATTAGCCTTCTGCTTATTAATGTCGTTTAACTCTGGAGATTCTTCCTAGCTTCAATTGTTTCACATGGTTTATGAACTAGATTATATGCTGCACAATTATACTAAGTGCTGACGCTGTGGGATTTACTCTTTGGCTAAGTCTCTCTTTTCCCTTACTCAGCGAGCTGGACATATGATGGCAGAATTGAAGTGTCCCATTCAGACAACCAAAAGCAGCCTGAGGTGATCGACGTGCGTGCCACCATATACCTCCCGTGATGGTGGGGCTCACCTGGAAAGGTCCTTGAGTGATTTCTCTGATATCATCACGGGCAGATATTGCTGTAAGGACACAGGGACTATGTGGAAACCTTCTGGAAGCTGCTTATTGAACTAAAGAGTAGAACAGACATTTTTATTTCTCAGACCTAATGCCCATATCTGAACTTGGACTTATTAATGTGAAGCACATTAATGTGAAGCTCAGATTTGTATTAGGAGATGGAATTGGGCCTATGCTTAAGAACAATTTGTAGGAACCACTGTGAAAAACTCATTTACTTGTAGTATTGGCAGGAATATTATGGAATTCTCTTACATTACAATTTCTTTATACACTCAGTGCTTTATACTAATTAAAGCTGTTATGTTTGTGTTGCCCAATCATACTTCAAAATTTATTTAGTAATACAAATTTAATATAAGATCTGATATTTAAGGCTGTTCATATAGGATGCAGTCTTGTAGATTCTTTGTCTTTCGTGCCTAGCTAATTCTGCAAGCCCTTTTCCCATGACTCCTTGGCGTGTAAGAATTTACAAGTTGGTTTCCATGGGTTTTGTACATAGACATTTTAAATCATCTTTCACAAATACTCTTACCATTAGAATAAAAACAATTAAATATTTGTGAAAACAAATCAAGTGGGTAGTTATTATTGTTTTAAATAATTCAAATTTTCCATGACCTGTAAGACTATGAGAGACTCTGTGAAAGTCTATGAGTTTAATCATTCATGTGAGATAAGAATCTATGACCTTTCAGTAAATTCTCCACGAAAACACCTGAAAATTCTGGGCAGCTTTGTTTAAATACAAAATGTGGAAGTGTGTTGAGTTAATCCTAACCTTCAACTGGGACTGGTTTTAAATATAAGTGGAGCAAAGAGCATAGCTTAGGGAAGGTATTCTCTGTCCGTGGCTTTTCATGGCAGCTCTCCTTCCCGTGAGAAGTTACTGACATAACTAGTTTTACCATGGACAAAGTCTGCCTGACACCAAAGAATTGCAGTTGCCTCAGCTCTGTCTCTGCGCCTGCAGAGACGTCGCCTCCTTGCTGCTCGGTTTTGCTCCGGCTGCACTTGCAGTTGAAGCTGTCAGAAGGCTGCGTGACTGGCACTTGAGGAAGGGGGGCAGGGGATAAAACGTGTGAGATATTAACACGTTAGCTTAGTGTTTCTGCTGAAGTGATTTGCAGAGAAACAGTTTACACCCTTGACAGCTAGGTCTTTATATGTGTTTGAGTTGCTTCTGCCCTAGGATGCGTGCATTAGCTGAGGGAAGACAGTTCTGCTTCAGCTGATGCTCAGATGAGGAATTTGCATTCGATCAGAGTGTGTGATGAGTAATTTAATGCTGAAATCGCTCCATCATGAGAGCAATGATAAAAGAAAAAGAAAGAATTAGGGCAGTGGACTGCCTCATTCTGAGCTACTTCAACCTCTCCTCTTATTCACCCTTCTCCCTTTTCTTTGCTAGCAGTTGCCCAACACTGCACTTTTGTGTATAGGATGGACTAATTGGTGTGAGGAGGAAATCCCATTGTAAAATAATACAATGTTGGGGAAATAACTGCACTCCTGCTCTCTTCTTTCTGAAGTAATAGTTGCATTGTTGCCACTGTTTTACCTAGCTTCAGCTCTCACTCATTTCCCGTGCAACCTAGTAAAAATTGTTTCGGCAAATAAATAAAAGGAAAATAAAGTGAGAAATAAATTCCCCTAGTGCCAACCTCATTGCTGATCCTTTATATGAGTTTGATCTAATGGTTTTCTCCTGAGAATAAAACAAACTCGGAGTGATGAGGTCACTAATCTAATTTTGCCTGAAGCAATCGGATCAACACAGTGCCAAAAGCAAAGTGAATATTCTGCAAAGATAATAGGTGAAGGATAGAAGTTACTCAGTCAATGCTGGGACTGGCTTAATCAGGGGCTTTTTCAACCAGTTTTCAAGTCTGTAGCAGGCTTTCTCCTCCTCTTGAACTGTCAAAAATACTAAATACCAATATATATTTTTTCCTGTCATTAATTTTTCAATCCAGTCTGGAGTACTCATTGTAATTAAATTTTCTGTGAAAATCACAACCATATCTCCAAAGACAATGGGGTTTGATTAAACATCATGAATTAGAATGAAACATCTGCATGTAACAAATTCTCTTTTGGTGATAAACTTCAAAGGGCGATTAATGAAAGTTGTACCTATTTATATAGGCTATGTCTGTGAATGTGTACAATGTGTCTGCATTTAAATCTCCAAGATGAGTTATCAGAAAGTTGTCTTCTGTTTTTAACAATGCTGATCATATATTTGTTTTCAATTAAGCTGACCCAAGAAGGGGATGGTGCGCATATTTCATTAGCTTAAGAGAAGGTTTAGATCTTCAGAGCTAAAATGTTAGGTAAAGAATATAACAAACATATTCATATCTCCTTATTGCGTAGTAATAAGTAGTTGGTATTTCACACAAAGAATATAGATTCCTAACTGTTATATGTAGAAGCCTAGATCCTCTTTTCCTCTTCCTCTTCCTTTTTTTTTTTTCCTTTTCTTTTTCCTTTTGTTTTTCTTTTCCATGAAAGGCAGGAATATACAAGGCAGACAGATACATGGACCTTGGCCAATCTTCTCCTACCTTATCTGTCTCAGGATCCAGTTCCCAGACATAGCCACTCATATAGCTTTCCTTTTGATTCAAGAAGATGGAAAGCTTATATACCTCACTCACGGTCTTGTTGTGGATTTTCCTTTGGAGATTTCTGAAAATAAAGAAGCTGCCTACATAATTATCTTATATACTAAACAAGCTAATGCCATTTGGTGGCCAGAGACCTATGGAAGTGCTTTCAAAAGTGGATGAATACTATGCAAAAGTAGAACTGGACTCCTTGGTCATTTTACAGTTTGACTCATAATTCGACCTGTTCACAGTGTACCGGTTAGCTTTTTGTATTCCTTATTATCAAAATCATACTTATGTAGGATTCATGATTCCTTATGTATACTCAGTGATGAGAATGTGGAATTCATCTACTCTCTCTATTACTTGCATTGTACAGTTATTGAAAAAATAAATAAGTCTAAAGGTATTTTGAAGTTACTACATGGTTATCGCAATGTTTCAGCATAACATTTCTTTTCATTTTTGCAATGCTTAGGTGTTTTTATTTAATGAGAAAGGGCTTTGTAAGAATCAAATAGCTACATGCTTGCATGAAGTTCTCTTTATAATAAATTACTTCTTTGTTTTGGGCTGTGATAAAATGGATTAGCTGGACTCTGATTTCCCCTACCTTTTGGAAGGAACCAAAGAATGCCAAATTGCCTCCTGTATATAGCTGGTTTAAATTGCTTTTGAGACAACCTCTTGCAGGAAGGATCACTGAAAGGAACCTATTGGTCCTGGCCAAGCTGCTACCAGCACGGTGCACCACGAGGAACTAACCAGAGCTGACATGAGAACAGCTGTAGCTCCCAACAAGCGGACGGCACACACAGTCCTGAGCATGGACAAGAACCCACAGGCTTTCTGTATTTTAATCAGATGGCACCTTTCATCCTGATGTATGTATGCATAGGATTAAAGATAATGGCAAGAGCAGAAGTTTGCAGGTGTTGTGTTGGACTTAGATGTAGAATAAAGACATAATTAAAAGAGGAGACAGCAGAAAAATGGATCTGTGCATCATTATTTTTAATGTCCGGAAACCTAGAGCATAATGCTCTGTATCAGCAATACAGCTATTTAAGCAGAATGAGTGTTGTAGTCTATTCACAGATTTACCAGTTCTTTATAGATTAACTCAATATATAATTTGGCTGTTATTCAAATACACTATATTTTTCCTCTTTTGTTGTACATATACATTTTTCTGGTGGTTGCATTTTTATGCTTTATATCATGAGCGATCATTGCAGGACCATCTAATTGCACCGGGTACTGAGGCAGTGCCAGGAGGGTTGTTTCTACTTTCACTGCCCAAGGGAAAATGTATTTTTTTCATTAGCTTCCCTCAGGCTCTAATTCAGTAAAAATGTCATCATCTAGCCTTTTTTCAGGCTCAGTTTGAAAGTTGAACTCTTTATTTCTTTTCTTTTTTTTTTCTCCTCCCATTTTTTTAATCTCAGAAAGATAGGAAAATAATCCTGTTATTATCAAATCATCGTATCTCCACTTCTCTTTAGAAGCCAGCACATAACAGCTGTGCCATATAGTAATTTTTAAAGAGTTCATTGTTTTGCAGTAATTTGTTTAGCAATAGCCTAAAATATCTTAAGGGAAATGTCAGACAAAAGAACACTTACTGCACTAGAGAAAGACACATGATGAACCAAAGCCATGCTCAAAGCACAATGGAAATGAAGAGGGCCCTTGATTCTAGTGGCATATGCAGGAAGGAGAAGTTGAAGTTTGTATCAGTTTATATCATGCTGTCTTTCGCAAAAATGAGAATGAACTGCTACTTAGAGAGGTGGCCTGCGATACAGGGAGCAATAACAGAAGCAAACGGGGTGGATGCAGAAGAAAAAAATTAAGTGGAGAATGATTTATTTTTCACTGTGTCTCATATTTGATACTCTTAAATGAAACTCATTTCATCTGAGTACTCTGCAAGGCTTTCCTTGCAATAATCTCCTGTACTATTATAAAACATTCAAGTTCAGCATATATTAGAGAAAATAGCAAACCAAAATGTTAAATAGTGCAAAAGCCTAAAAACATCTTTCTTCTTCCTGCACATTTTTGCTTTCCACCTGTTGTTTCTTATGAAGATGAATTTTACTGTAAGTCATTATGGAGGTGCTTTCAAAGGAGATTATTTTTAATGAAGGGGAAAAAAACACTGTTAGTTTGAATCTTAAGTCAAATATTTTTAATATATGACGAATAACCTAATATAAGTTTATTTGTTTTCTGTTGCTAAAAAAAAATGATGTTGAGATTTGCAAATTATCTCACATTGGTTCACTTATTTTAATCTTCTTGCAATAACTGAAGTTCAATTCCCTGTTCAATTAAATTGAAGTTTTGGGGATCTTACACCATAACTTTAAGTGACAGTGATAGAAGAGTGAAATTACTGTTCTGTTTTGCGATTGATTATTTGGCCAATAAAAATGCTTGGGAAGAGTAGTTAGTCAAGATTATATAATAGAGTGGCTTCATTAGTCTTTCTACTGGTGAATATATGGGTTAAATGCGTGTGTGTATATATATGTGGGTGCATATATATCTATATATATGTGAAAAACAAAACTGAGTACTTTCCTGCCAGCCCCTGAAAGGGGAGTGTGTGTCATATTTAAGACCAGAAAACGAATGCTGATGATTCTGCGTTTTCCCATACTGCTGCGACCCATCCTCTTTTTCACACCCCTCCCAAGTGACCAACCCTCTTTTTCACAAGTGGAGATCAGGCTCTGAACTGGAAGCCTGAAGAGCTCGCCCCAGTTTACACCTCCAAGTGGGCTTCTCTCTTGCATCTTCACTTCAGCCAGCACTTTTTTGGTCCCAGGCTTGGGAACTTCGGCACCACCTGGATGCCTCCAAGGTTGGGAGGAAGGGAGACCAGGAACTATGATGGGAATGAGAGTGGGTGCTTTCCTGCTTAGCCAAGCCAAGACTCAGTCCCAAGTGGGACTGTCTCCATCTTCTCTCTTGTTCTTGACTGTGGGCTCTGAAAAAAAAAAAAAAAAAGTAGTTAAGTTTTGTCACTCAGGGAAAATAATAATGTATTACATTTTACATACAATTTTAAAACAGGATTTTGGCTACTTTTACATTTTTCTCTGTCTGCAGAACTTTTTTACAGAGACAATTAGATGACTTTTTTTTGCACACTACAAAAAAATAATTGGCTCCTCCTGATTAGAGAAAGGGCGTAAGAAACCCAGAGCTCCTACTGTAGTTAGCCTACTGTTCATTCCTGTTGACATTCTGGTTTATTAACATTTTAAGTAAAGCTTCCCCAAAGTAGCAAGTTGGGGATTGGATTTGTTAGACCTCAGTTCACTATAGAATTCAATTTGCTTTCTAATGGATTTAAACTGGTTTCCTCTGAAATACCAAAACCAGTAGTGGGAATAATTATTGTAACGCTTAAACAGGGGTAGATACATACTTCAGACATTCTGCACTGTTCTTAGAAGCTCAGGCTGGATTTACATGGAAATATCAGGAAACAATAAATAAAAAGCATAAACATATTACAAGAAAATTATTACTCCAATTCCTTCACTCCCTTTTTTCTAATAAATACAAACAGTATATATTACATAGTTTTGATATGAAGACGTTTTTTCGCTTGTTACAAGCTGATTATATTTTCAAAATTAAGACCTATTTATGAGGTAACTTTTAGATAAAATATGGAACATTTCTTCCTTCTAACTTATTTCTTTGACTTCTTCCATATGTGTAAGAAAAAAAAAAAAGAGTCCATCTCTATACTGTGGGATGATCAAAGTCAGGCAGAAATTTGCTTTTGGAACCTCTCTGCCCTCTTGTCCTCTTCGAAAGAGAAAAGAAATGAGGAATGGGACACTTAACCTTTTTTGTTCCTTTTGTCCTTGCCCTTGCAGTGCCAACATTTGCCAACAAAGAGGTTGTTTGCAATGACACTCATGGAGCCCTCTTCCATAAAGTGTTAAATCTCTGAAGACAGATGGGGAATGAGCCAGGCAGAACCTCTCTTTTGGCTGATGACTCAGTGAAAGAGCTTCATGCTCAGTCATTGCAAAACCAGGATTCCCCTCTGCCTTGGCAAAGGAACAGTTATCAAATGAGATGTGATTTTTAATTCAAATCTGATTTTAATTTAAATCTCCAAAAGTTAGATATATTTTCTGGGCCAAGGAAATCCATATGTATATATCAAAGAAAACTGGATGTTTGCAACAGATGGAGCATCATTTATATATATCTAAGGTGGATAGGATGAGTTTTCTTCTGGAGGAACTCACACATTTCCATTGAGCAATTCAGAGAGTCCTACCTAACTGCCTTAGACTATATGTATAACTTTAATATTTAGATGAGTGACATTAAGTTTGTACTAAAGGAATGGGAGTTAAACTTGGAAAGCAGGAAGGAAACAAGTTTGGAGGAATTTAATTTGCAAAATGAAAATAGGAGGTTCCTATTCTGTTCCTGCTCCATTAAATAAGTCTTTAAAACATAGTGATTACATTAAACAGTTTGTTTCAATTCAGGCATTTCTAAAACATTAAAACAATTGACTGTCAGAATTAAAACACATTTTTTAGGAGTGGTAAATTTTTTAGGCTAACAAGGATTTGGTTGTTCCTATAGTGTGGGGAACGTCCTTGAAATCCCAAATTGTATAATGAAGGACAAACTTTGGCATCTGCAGTCTCAGAAAATTCCCGGAGACAGCACATTAACTTAATTAGTCTTTCTGCATCATTACATAGTTCACGTAGGGGAAAAGAATTAAAATAATGATAACCTGATTTATTTTTGAGACTTAATATCCGTCAATCATCCCTTCATTCTGCATTTAAGTAAGCGCTTTCCAGTGTGGGCTGTTATTTATTGTCTTGCATTTGTACACATCAGGATGAAAGGTGCCATCTGATTAAAACACAGAAAGCCTGTGGGTTTCTGTCCATGCTCGGGATGGTCTCTGTGTGCCAACCACTTGGCTTGGGTTAGTTCTTCGTGGTGCACCGCGCTCGTAGCAGCTTAGCCATGACCTAATGGGTTCCTTTTAGTGATCCTTCGTGCAAAGGACAAACCGCACTGCACTGATATTCCATCAGGAAATAAAAGCCATCATCCAAATTTGTTTTTTTCCTTATTATCCACTTATTTATATAAAGGCCTTCTCTCAGTACCCTGTAGAAAACTGATTTTTACCAACATAAATTAGAAAAAGCAGGACATCTTATACATTCCTTCTTGTGGTCCAGTAATTTGGGCCCAGGGTTCTTATTCTGAAAGGAGCAATATACATTTTCTACTGCTTGATGTTATGCTCTCTTATCTTTCTCTGATAAATATCCATATTTTTAATGTATTTGCCTGTTTTGCATACCTGCATATTTACCAAGCTAAAAGCTTTAAAATATTACTTCTAAAACCAATGTAACATTTAGCATCTAATATAAAAATCTCTATTTAAGTTTTTTTTATTAGTAGACTAATAATATGAGTTAAAGCCATAGAAATAAATATTCCAAGTTTTTAAATTTTAGCCTTAATAGTAATAATTTTGCATTCAGAAGTGTAAACGGAGCAGATGATTAGCATTCTTTCATACATATCAAAGTGCTTAAAAGAGGCAGAAAGTTGTAATTGTTCCCACTCCACCAAAAAGTAGATATGCTGTATGCATACAGCGTGGCGGTGCATTCAGTGAGGTAGCTTATGCCAAGTGATAATTTGAAGAGCTGAGTAGGTTTGGTGGCTGCAGCCTGGAAAACCAGAGGCTGGAGGATAAAAATGGCAGAGATCACCAAAATCGTGTGCGACAAGGAGAAAGTGGGCCGAGGTTGACCTCCTGTCTCGTCCCAAGAGGGAAGTAGGAGCCATTACAAGGAATTGGTGGAAGAAAGTCCAGAGGACAGGATGGCATGGACACGAATGTCCATGGACTTTTGTGGTGGGCTCTGAGTGCCTCCTTGGAGTTCTCCTTTCTTGTCAGTGGCTCATGGCCACTCCTGGGCGAACTCTTGGGTAGCCCTTACTCTTATTTTTTTTTTTTTTTGTCTGATACTTAACCCTGGCGTAATATTTCTACAGATAAGGAAATAATTACACTTTGGTACAATGGAAACGCAAGTTCTAAGTAACTTATTACCAGCAGCTAAAATTAAATTCCGTATGTGTTGACAAACCTCAAACTGAGTGAGTGTACTGAAAGAAAATTAGTCAGAAGAAGCAACACAAATTAATATGACCAACTTTTCAAGATCATGCATTTTAAATACTGAATTATTGTTAAAACTGATTGCTAAAGCTTAGTAAAAATATTGGAGATAAGAACAGCTGCCTAGTAATTATTCAAAAATGCATATGCTATAAATGAATCATTTTTATTAGTTTATTAAACATGGAAGGTCTGTTCAAGCATTTAATTGGCTCTAAAGGAGACAGCTATGAGCAAATTCATTAGGTATTAGTTAATTACTAAGCAAAGTAATTGGCACTTAATAACTATTTTGATTGATATCTTTGTTGGCCTGGTTCTAACTCACTATTTTATCTAGAAGCAAGTCAGGGTTTATATGTGCTTTATATACAGACCTATGGCTGCATTTTGCAATGCAGTCACTTCCCTAATAAAATTTATAAAAAATAAGAAAATACAGGGATCTATCAGTCATGAGGATCAACCACAGGGACCTAGAGAGACTTACTTAACATACATAGTAAAATGCTGTTGTGAGGGAGGAACAGACTGCATCTCTACATGAGAATATGACCATAGGCTCCTGTCCTAGGAGCCAAATTGCACCTCTGAGCAATTAGGGTACCCAGGCAGGAGAAGGCAGAGCAGAATATAATAAATACAGAGTGGAGTGAGCTTGGGGGATCAGAAGACAGCAGCACTGCTATTACTTGCAGGGCAGGGTTTCTTTTCTGTGACTTACTTAAAGAAATTCAGTTTGCAGAGGTTCTGATCTGATGAAAGAGCTCTCCTAAATTCACTTTGGCCTGTAAATAAACAAAGTCATCTCTTTATTAGACCATCTATCTATTGTATCACTCACTACTTCTTTAAAAAAAGTTAAAAATTACAGTGACCTCTATTAGTACTGTTGTAATTCATTAGAAAACTTACAACTCTGAACAGAAATCTGAGCTTTTTTGATTAATATTGGTGTTCTTGCCATGACTATATCACCACCACATTGGATAAAACCAATTATATTCCTCAGTTTTACATATCATCTGCATTTCAAAATAGCAACCAAACACTAACTAAAGCACTTCAGAGAGATTATTAGAGGTCTTGGATGATGATAGTCATTTGGCTTAGTGCCATCCACCACCACCTGAGGTAGAGTGTAATTGCCCCAAATGGCAATGCCTGTCATGTTCTATTTGCTAAGGCTCTATCAACACTTCAAGTGCTAATTAACAAGGATAGAAAAGTGATAGACATGTTAATATGTATGACTTCACATATGCATGAACATATGTAAGTCTGTGTGTAGTGTATATAATGTGTATAGTTTGTCTATTTTGTATGTAATATATCCATTATTATACATTTTTAATATATTACTATACATAGTTATAATATATATGGAGAGAGATACAAAGGCTTTTTCATATGTATACATATCTTCTTATTAAGATCATAAATATTTGCACCTATATTTACGTCTCTATATAAAAAACCAACCTGTGCATATAAAAAGTTTATATCCGAGTATAACTAGCAACTTCATTAATGCCATGTAAGGATTTCAAATTGATGTATTCTATGAATTACCTTGTTGAATTCTCATAGATCATAACCTTCAGCAGTCAAATATTTATTTACTAACATGTACACAGAGGAATCTCTTTTGGATGAACTGCTAGTGCAATGCCTAATTAATTTAAAAATAGACTATAAAGTATATAGAAACATAATATCAATACAATGTTTAACATCTTGTAATTGAAGAAATAAAACATATATATCTCTTCCTGTTCTGCCACATGCTGTATTTCCAAATAACAGATTCAACTGAGAGTCATTGTAGATAAATGGCAAACAAACTAAAGAGGGAAAGTAGTGTAATGAGGAATCGAATAGCACAATCATCTGGAAGGAAGGATTGTTTTGAAGAGAAGCTATGATTCTGAGGCTAGAAACATATTTAAAAAGAAGCCCTATATTTCAAATAGGCAGAAAACTTCCCTACCTCATAGGAGATTAGATGAGGATGCTTTCATTAGTATTAATACATTTTTGCTTGAAAACTCTGATGATGAACATAGAGAATTAAGAAGCATCCTGTATACCAGATGACCTATTTATATACAATATATATGTATAGATACACATACCAGGTATATTTAACAGATGAGCATTCATTTTCTATCATGAAAAATCAGCAACTGGTTTATGAGAAAAATAAAAAAAATCCCACACAAAAAAAAAAAAAAAAAAAAAAAAAAAGGTCCATCGATCCTAAAGGCCAAAGTAAATTATATAAGAATACAGTTATGCAAAGGCTTAGCAGAAATACCTTCTATATGATCCACGTAACAGCAAATGCCCTCTATTACTGAAGAGTGATGTGTGGCTAGATGGATCTACGTCTAGTCTTTATAAGTGATAAACATTTACAGGTTACTGAGGTCTTTTGTGGGATTTTATCCATGACAAGCCTGTGATCCATATGAGTGGTTAGTGCACTGTAGAATTTCTAGGGCAGAGTAGGTTTAAATATATGTTAAAGACTGGAAATACGGAGAAGTCCTCATGTTCTGCATGTTAGCCTCATGTCCTTGGCTAACCCGAATGCCTCATTTCAAGAAAGCTGATTTAATTTTTAATAACTGTCCTCTCTGACATGGCATGCACATGTCTGGCAGGACTGCCAAAATACGTGTCCTATTGAAACTGCACCAGAAATTTGTCCTGATCATATATAATTTAAAAAAATTATTCATGCTTGCAAGTGAAAGGTCTTTTTTAATTATTATTTTTTATTTTTATTCCCTGCCCTACCTTTAAAGAGAACAGTATGGAGCTGTGATCCTAATAGCAGGCTGAGCACTAGTAATTGGGAGGAAATGCATCCACAAAAAGGGGCTGCTACTTATCGTGAAAATATGTTTTTTTTTTTTTTTTTACTAAGTAGAACTATGGAAAACTTTTTTTTTTTCACCTGTTGCTCCAATTCCTTTTGCGCTTTACTGACTAGGCTGCTTGCGTGGCCTCATGAACGTCAGGCTGAAACATGCTGCAAAGATGATCTCCCATTTATCTGCACGTACCCTTTAAGCCCTGGAACTGCATTAAGGATTCCTGACATTGGCAGCGCTGAACATGTCCATGCTGTTTACAGCCTGAGCTACAACGGGCAGCTTGGGTGTTAACAGCTACTGGCATGGGGGAAAGGAAGGAGATGAATCAAAGTGCAGATGTTGGCAGATGAGAGAGCTGCAGGTAATAAAAGTACATATACAGAAAAAAAAAGATTTTTCTGGGAGGAGGTATTGCTCAAATCTACAAACATTATTCATCCCAGCTAGCTTTTTCTACTCTTTTCTTCAGGGAGTGGTTAAAGTTGTGTGACAGCCCACACCTGGCTGAAGTTCTGAAGGTCAACGGGAAATCAAGTACAGGACAGAAATCTTTGTGTTTCCATCCATTACGTGGTGGGGGGACAGGAAAACCCCAAGTAAACAGACAAACAAAACCAATAATAATAATAATAAAGTTCTTTTTCATGTATGCAGGATTAGTGCAAGGCTTTGTGTGGCTAAGGAAGTGCTGCTCCAGCTCATGGAGTCGAGGATGTGCAGAGCAGTGGGGCCATTAGGGTTGAGCACAGGTTAAACCATCCTGATTTGCAGTGGTTGAGGATCTGGATAACAAATTACCTTTCTCCCGCAAAACGTGAAAGATTGTCCAGCATAATTTTCTGTGCCTTTAAGGCTGCCCCTCCTGAAACACCCACCAAATGCTGCCTCTGGTCCCCACCTGCGAAGCTGGGCAGCTGGCAGTTTCATTTTAAGAGGCTTTAAAAGACCTTTAAAACTCTCCAGCGTGTAAACAATGTTTTACTTCATTGCTAGTGAAAAACCTTTGTCTGTCCCTACAAGGATTTCCTCCTGCCACCACCTGTCTTTGTGCCCTGGGAAAGCAAGACATTCAGACCTGGCAAATGTCTCCTTTACTTTATTTTATTTTATTTTATTTTATTTTATTTTATTTTATTTTATTTTATTTTATTTTATTTTATTTTATTTTATTTTATTTTATTTTATTTTATTTTATTTTTTCTCAATATGCCTGACAGCAGCCTGATTGTAGCATAGGAAACCTCTTAAACTCAAGCAATCAACTACTGTTCTTGCAAATTACTTCCATGAATAAGACAGCTCTCCCATTTTTAGTCTTTTGTGCTTTATATTAGATTCATCCAGACTACTAAAGGTAAGAAACCTGTGTTGTGAGGAAATAAAAGAAATAAAATGTTAGAGGAAAAAAAAAAGAAGTATAACATCAGAGGCTGGAGGGGATTTTTTTGTGATTTTTCCATAAAAAAAGGCATAATCTGGTGGCCATTTGAAGAGCCAGAGCAGTTCTTTATATATAAACACTGATAAAGAAGAGTATCATTTAAGATAAATTCACCTACATAAAAGACGTATAAGAAGAAAAGCAACTGCATGAAGTAGTAACAACAGTAACAACTTACAGACAAATGGATGGTTGTAGTACAACCAATACAACTAGGAGAGACTACTCTTTTATTGAACATGCAAAACTGTAAAACATATAGGTCTTTTCTCAAATACATTTTACTTGATATATTAACAACACAGTGCATATGTTCGGAATACTCCTTTTGCATTGTAAAAATGAAGTGTACATCTGGCAAACAGTAACAGAATAATGAGAAAAAAGTAAAGTGCTATTCAGACACGTTTTCTGGGGAAGGGAGAGGGAATCTGTCCTTGCAGTTTCATATCAACTCTATACCGCCAAAAATATGTAAAGCAAATTCAGTGCAAATGAAAATCAGCTCCTCTGTACTGTAGTGCATCTTGAGTGTTGGCCACAGGCATCAAAACAAACTCCTTTCAGCAGACACGGTTTCTATTTTAAGCAAGTGTCGTCCCCTCGGCCCTGATTTAGGGTTTCTAAGCAGACTGGATATTCTTGGCACTCTTGAAGTAGCTATTTTTCTTTTTTTTCTTTTTTTTTTTTTCAATTGCAAATCTCAAAAGGCTTGTATCACAGAGGTTGCCATCCCTAGTCACGCTGAGTAGTACTCTACATGCTGAGTAGACCAACAGAGCCAGTAGACCTCCGGGGGTGAACCGTGCATTGCAAGAGTTTCAGCAACCAGCCTGAGGAGAACAGCATAACAGATACCCTACGTTAGCATTTTTCCACTTTTTTTTTTTCCAATTCAGTGAAACTTTCTTTTTTTTTTTTTTGGAATAGAAATAAAAAACATAAAATAAAACCATAAAGTGGATTTCTCTAAAGTATATGGTTTTCATGGATGTCTAAATCAGATCTTAGTTTTTTTCAGTCTGCACAGGCTGAAAATACCTTGAGGTGATATACACAAAGAATGTATGAAGCAGAGAATATGAATAAAGAAATGTGAATGGTTTATGAATATAAAAGTGTAAGAGGCAATGAATGGTTTTGATTCAGCGTGGCCAACCAAGCACAAAGGCAGATGCAGTACGACTGAGCATGAGTGAGGCGGTGTAAATGGAAGTCAATACGGCTATCAACAAAAGATTAGGAATGTGCAATGCAGAAAGTGGCAGGGCATTTATAAGCATGTCAGATTACAGATTATGATGAGAAAGGAATTCTAACTTTTCTAATACCAAAAGCAAATACATTTAATTTCTTCAGAATATAAAACTGCATTTTATGAGCAAAGTTATTTTACTCTAAGTGCACAGGGAAAAATGAATAATGTACATAGGTGTATACTACCCTGTCCAGCATACACCTATTTCAAACACAGCTTGAATATTAGGTGTTGCTGTAGAACATAATTTAATGTGCATCATGATTGTGCATGAACAATATAGTCTATGTACTGAAAAGTAAATAACTCGGATAAAAATTTAATCTTCCTTTTCTGAAAATACAACAAAAAATAGAAAGGTAAATAGCAACAATTGGAAAAAAATGCATCTGCAGCTGAATTTTTACATTGCTTAAATATTTAATAGTAGTTCCTGCCTTTCAGTAAAATTTTCAGAATTCCTGATCTTGCCTGAACAAAAAGAGACCTCACGAGTGTCATGGAAATAGCTCCTGTATGAAGTCTGTTTTAAATCTTGGAAGTATTCAGAGAAATCTTTGAGAAAGAGATCTACCACCATGAAGCTTGCTTACCTCGGAAGCTTGCTTGTCTTCCTCCCTGGGAAGCAGGATGCATTTTGGGCAGTTTGGGATAGCATGCCTGTTGTATATGTGGGGTGTAGATAGTGGGTCGATCATATTCATGGAGTGGTCCACTGGCCTTTGAGGAGAAAAGATCATTCCTAAACATGTCCCCAGAGTTTGCGATGTTACCATATGATGACTGTTTCTAGCAGCTAGCAGTTAGAAGCCATGCTGTACTTCTAAGTATTTGGTTGGCTAGGGTAGGATATATTTTCCATTCATATACAATATATAGTAACAGTTAGTTTCTGATTCTCCCTCCTAAGTAAGCTGCCAGTATGCGAAATTTTGGACAGAAATTTATTTTATCTCTATTACTTCCTCTATTTGAAATAGAAATAGGATTTTAGGGAAACATGATGCATTTTAATAACATGGTGGTTAATATAATTTACAGGCATTTCCACCTATATTTGGAGCGCATGGGTAAAATTATATTGTCTTTTATTTTTTCTCAGAAAAGATTGTCGGTACGGCCACTTTCCCAGGTAATGTCCTTTTGAAAAACAGCCTATCTTATTCATAGAGACAGAAAAATCTTGGAAAATAAATTAAGATTTAGATTTTTAACTTGTGATCAATTTGGGAAACTTGATGCCAGCTGAATTTCCATTTGATATTCACATTACATTGACGGTGCAAAGAAATGGAAACCACAATATCAATAACACAAAGCTAATGTATATGTCAGCTCTAATATTACACCTGTTCTGCTGGAATTCTTGGTTCAATAAAATCCCTTTATGCTTAACCATGATATGAGCCTTAATATCACACCTACCTTTTCATGAAATATCTGGAGATGGGTGCATGATTTGTCCAAATCACCTAGATGGGCACTGTACTATAGATTCAGATTAATAACCCAGAGTTGGTGACTTTGGAGTTGCCATTCTTTGCTCTAAGCAATCTGCATTATTTGTGCCCAAACTCCCTGAACTGGCAAGAAGATCTACTAGAAATGGAAGATGAATTTCCCCCCTGAGTGTGACCTGTATACCACTTTTGTGACCTTTAAAACTTATAAATAGTTACACCTCTTATACTAAAGAATAAAAAGAAGTAAAAGCTGGTGGCATAGTATCACCCTGTGAATCTGTGGCAGTGCTACAGACATTTAAATTTTTCACTCTATCCCTTTCTACAAATGCACAAAGGCTCCTTCTTTTTCAAGTCTTTCTTTTGCAAAATATATATCCTCACCCAAAGAGCAGAAAGGTCAAAGCAAATTTTTTACAGTGTGCATTGTTGCAATTTGGGAGGGAAATGGCTGGAGGTGGATCAAGAGTTTATTACTCTATGTAAGCATACAGAAATGGATACTCTGAGGCAAAATTTTCCAGTTGTTTTCTTTCCATGCTCAGCTTGCAAATGAGGTTGATACTATCATGTTGAAAACTGTTCAACTGCTGAAAAGGAGTGCTGTGTTTCCTAGTGCTGTGATTTCTATGGTTATTCCCTTTTCCCACTAAGGCCATTAGAGGCCATCATGATTTCTTTTCTCTTTTCAAGTGTATCCTCTGATGTACTGCAAAGGAAAACAATGATCCTGACAATTTTCTTCAGGGTATCTTTCTGCTCAGATTTTTGTCTGTATTATTCACCCTAAGCCTCCTCTAAAAGAGAGGCCACTCCCCATGCTATTTCATCTGTAGACTTCCTGGGGTAAGTAAGTAAGTAAGTGCCTTGTTTAAAGCAGTCATTACGGATGTGTTTTTATGATCCCTTTATTAAAGACATCTGAGGATTTTTAATAGGTCTTCCTATTCATTAGGTAAGAGATTTCAATTAATATTATACTAAAGTAAAAATAATAAAAAAGCCGTGAATCCCATTTTTTTTTCAGACTTATGAGGAATGCTCCGTATACTATTACCATTAAAATTGCTATTAAAATTACAAGACAATGCATTTTATTAGTACTTATGTGTATACAAGTGTTTCTCACACCCATAAGACATTAGAATTATTAGATTCCTTAGCAAAGTAAGTAAACTAAGTATTAGGTGTCATGCACAAGGACTTTGTTGGCCTTAGATAAATGTCTTGCTGTGGTACATTTAGTGAATTAAGGTAGGTCTTCAGCTGCAAAACACAAGACAAATCCTCATACATTCCAAACACACCTCTCAATTTATGGGCACAGGTATTTTTTATTTCTTAGGTAACCTAATTAATTAAACAGGGTAAAAGTAAATCTCTGGTATGTGCTGTGGCTTTGAAAAAAATTAGACTCCCAACCTCGACACATATGTTGGCTCAGATATTTAGTTCTTGCTATCAAGGGTAAAGAGGTGAACTAAGAATAGTGGCAGATAGACTGAGGATATCTGTGGTGGATGCTCATAGGATATGGATAGTCAATAAAATAATGGAACTGGATGCCTCTTTCCATCAAAAAAGAGATTGGCCTGATTCCTGGATCATAAAGAACCATTTTAATCACCTGATAACAACCGAGATATAATTAAGGTTTCTTTTTAGGAAAATATTTTGATATTTTGACTTTAGGAGATATTTTTATTTTTTTTTCCTTGTAAATAGTACCAGAAATACAGTCTCACAAGCAGTCCATTTGATTTCTGAACTCATCTATTTTACACATAGCGCAATATTTTATTGGATTTTTTTTGCAAGTTTCACGCTGTAAAATAAGATATAATCTGTATGTGTCCATGCGTATGTCTGTGCATCTGTGTGTAAATCAGAAACTACCAATAATAATGTATTTGCTTTTCTTTTCCTAAGTTATGTAGGCATGCTGTAATTTATGTCCTTCCCTTTTGACACTGTAATCCTTTCAAAGCAATGTCAGAAGCAGTTTAATTCTTCTTCTCCTCTGTATTTTTGATTAAATTGCTATAATCAGTGCAAATACTTCCTCATTTACATGCATTTCCCTCCGTGCAAGCATATGCATACAGATCTACAGAAAATAGTTTCTCCAAATGCATTTCAAATCACCAGGGTGAAATATCTAATAGCAAATGGCACAAGTGAACCAAAAAAAGAAAAAAAATATCTAGAATCATACCTTGTCAACACAGACATAAAGTTGAATGGAAAGTATTCCACAGCATCATTTTGTGTTTTCCGGGACAAAATAAGTGAGGGACTTCCGGCAGGGTTAATGGTTTTTCGGTTCATTTTATTATTATTGGTTTCCTGATGGTGTTCAGCAAGGAAATAACTAAGCACATTAGCAGCCCTAATGTTTCTTATCATTTCGGTTTACCTCTGAGGTGAAAAACTATGTTAATTCTGTGGGTGGGGAATTTCCTCACTTTAAAAAGCATCTATTGTATGTGACTTTAATTAGACTACATGCTAATAAACAACATCGTAGTTTAAAATGGGCATGTTTTCATTGATATTCCCATTGCAATGCAGGGTTTCTCTCTGTTGGTTTCAGTAAATTGTCTGCTTTTGCGAATGTTTTGTAACATCCAGTTTGCCTTTGAATTAGGAGGATGCAACCCAAAGCATCTCCTTCAGAACCTGAGGTACTCCTTATATAAATAAATATCTGCATTAATTATGTGGCTGGTTTTCCAATTGAAAGATTTTTTGGATGGACAGCTCCTGATGTGATTTAGTACATGCACAAGCAAATTCTGGCTAAAAGGGAATTTGAAAATCTGTCCTGGTAGTAATCTCTTGTCTTCTCCTACCACTGACTATCATTTTTTACATATCTTTTTGCAAAACATGGGTGATGTTGCTGCCTTGCATATATCTTAGCACCACAAAAAAAAAATCTCTCCTATTTTTTTTCAACATTTGTAATTACGTGTAAGGAATGGACCTCAGACTCTAACTGTGAAATAAAAACTCTTAACCTATTACTACCACCAGAATTCAATGTGGTCCTGGTATTAATTTTTGTTCAGCTTATCTGTCTTTTTGCAAATAGCAGGCTGGCTCCAAACTGACTCTATAAATGTTTTAATTTTTATAATTATTCAGGTAGCAATTTTAAAGCCTACTAAGTTTATGACTTTTCTGCTCTTCAGAAATGCCTGCTCTGTTATTTGAGAGTTGTAGTAGGGTGTATCTTCTGCCACATTGAGACATAAGAAATGTTTTGGCTAGTATCTGACCCAAATCTCACGGAAATTAACGAGCCTTTCAAATCACATTTAAATACATGTATCTGCTCTAGCTGTTAGACTCACAAATACGGAAGGAACAAACAGATTTATTGCAAGTTGCAGACTCATTTCATTTTTGTATAATTGCATTGAAAAAGGCTAAAAAGAGGAGGTAAGTACTTCCAATATACATGAGAGTCCATATATACTTCTTTGCTTATGAACTTATGTTCATATGCTAACACAACTGTATTTATATGAATAGAAGTTTTTACCTAAACACTTATCCTAGCAAAAGGCAATGTACATGGAAAAGCAAAAGAAGACTGGTACAAATATGCTTGAGTCAAATTGCTGAATTTAGCAATTATATTTGTGAATATATTATTCCACTTATTGCTCAGTATTAACTGACAGTGAAATAAATCTTTTCCAAATATCCTAAAGCTTTACATCACAGCTGTAGGAAAAAAAAAAAAGTCCCTTTCTAAATTGTCATATAGCCTTGAAATAGAAATAAGGAAAAAATAAATCAGAATGGTTTGTGTCTTAAATTTTGGGGAGGTTACTTTTATATATATATTTTGAATAGAAATGCAAGTACCAGCTACTGAAGCACAGAAATTCTGTCCCCTAATTCTTCTTGTGATTTCAGTCATGGCTTTCAGCACCATACAATTCTGCATTACATCTCAAACTATTATTGCAACTAAGGAAAATTGAACTGTTTTCTTGGAAATATATTATTCTCCTGTACCTTATTCGTAACCGTGGAACTTAGCCCTGCTTTGAGGCCTTTAGGAAAATGGCACCAGTTCAGGGGACCCATTCATCCAATTGGAATACATATAAGAAACAATCCTTTAAATTAAGTTCAGAGGTTTTAGCTGTGATTCATTTTATTCATTTTTATTTCAGGCTATACAAGATAGGGAGAAAAAAAAACTTTGCATGCTTCTTTTTATACATATTGAAAGACAATTTTAATATAATCCTGATTGCACTGATCTTCTACAAATATAAAAAAGTAATTTGACATACAATATACAATCAAATTACCAGTTGCAGATCAACATATAATTGCAAAAAGCTGAAAGATGTCAGCTAATTGAAAATGAAACTGATTAAAGTGTATTCTAATAAAAACTGATAGATAAACACCAGGAGAAGTAAAAATATTTAATTTACAAGTGCACCACACCCATCTTATAGCAGTGCAATTGGTATCACTAGATGGCACCCTTACAAATAATCTTTCCATTGATTACTGGAGGAAGTGACAGCAGTTGGATGACATGGATTGTACAGGAGGAAGGAGAAATGTGTCTGGGCAGGGATGCTTTGGACCAGGCTTTGTGTGGCTTTGCATCTGGTAAGCCACATCTTAGATCTGGGCTGCAAATTTTTCACTCTAGTCCATGAAGACAATGTTCCTAAGATGATCTTCTAATAATGATATCTATGACATTTGCAGCTGGTAGAGTTATGGAAGAATCAAATCCGTTTTATGCTTTTTACAGATACGAAAATGAGAAAAACGGAGTGCATAAATTGTGCTAAGACCACCAGCAAATATTTCACAGACCAGACTCCGGATGTTAAAATTTGAAAAGCTATTGAGCTGAAATTAATTAATCATACTGTCCTACAAAACCCAACCTGCCTATTGAAGGATGTAGCATGCCCTATCTACATCCCGAAATCCCTGGATCCATGAGTAATGTAATTCAACTGGTGGTAGAGGGCTCTCCCTATCATTGCAGAGGTCTTTATTTATTTATTTATTTATTTATTTATTTATTGCTGTTTCTTTGAGCTTTTGAAGTGGTGTTATGAGAGAAGGCAAGTGTGTATTTGACCATGCGGATGTGCTGTCTTTCCAGTCTCAACTCCTATATCAGCTTTTCCTCAAATGTACTGGAGTACTGGAATTATGGGGGAAAAAAATAGCAGGAGATCCAACACAGTTTTGCAGACTTAATTCCTACAAACTTGCTTACCTCTTTTTATAGATGCTGCCTGCTTATGGCAATCCTGTTAAGAGCAACCCAGGGAAACTTTGGGGCTGTGTAACATAACTAGATGCAGATTGGCTCCATCAAATAATTCCTATCATCTCAACTAAGCTAATTTCCAAGTGCTTATATTTACTTTAAGCATTAGAGACATGGTTATCCTTTGAGGTGTAGCCTGCAGGTCAAGGAGGATTAGCTTTCCGTGCTGATACCGTCTCCCTAGATGCGCTTAGGCTAATCCCTGGCGAGTACGCAATGTCTCTCCCGAGAGTGATCGCAGCTCGGGGACTGCCTGGCTGGGGTCTCTGAGGGAGCCATTGTTATTTTTTTATTATTATAAAATAGTTTTTTTCCTTCAGAATTTGTTACCGATGTCTGTGTTCCTGAGAAACAGGAACACAAAGGACAGCACGCTGGCCGCCCGGAGAGCTTTGCTTTTTTCCGGACTGTGTACAGGCAAATGAAAAACATGGCAGAAAAACTAGAAAGTGGTACAGAGCAGAGAGCCTGCCTGCTCTTGCATAGAGGAACATGTCAAGCCCTTTGGGCAGGACCTGGGAGCCTGTGCAGAGAAGCCCCCTCCCACATCTCATGGAGGACACCGGGTCCATCCTGTGGATGGAGATGCCATCACGAGTGTGCCCAGATCTTCTGTCACAAATGCAGTGTGTTTAATCAGTCTTCAAAACAACAAGCTCACCCAAGGGATAAAGCCACAAATCCCTGTCTGAGCTCAGATGTGACTAATCTCTCCTTGTGGGTGTCACATCATGAGCTAGGAGCAATCCCATGGGATGTGCTCCAGGTCTTGTGCTCAAAGGATTCGAGCCAAGCATGGGAACTGAGGCTTGCTTTTGGAAACAGATGCTGCATCCCAGACAAATTAATTCAATGAAGTTTAATGAAAGAACTTAGGAATTTAATGAAATTTAATGAATAATGTTCTGTAATGTACTTCCAGAAAAAAAAAAAAAAAAAAAGAAAACAAAACTCTGACAGTAAACTCACCTGCACAAGGGTGGAGGGTGGAGAAAGCCTGGTCTTTGACCCTCAGTCATGAGAGCATCAAGGCTGGTGTAACTCAAACATAATTAAAATTTTAACACAAAATAGACATCCAAGTGCATGAAGCATCACAGAATACCCATCACAAATACCCTAAAGTCTTGGAGACATTATTAAATTCCTTAGGAAGCACCTCATATAAACATGTATCTATTGACCATCCCTGTCACGCACAGTGGTAAAATTTACTTTTGCAGCAACAGGACTCCTCAAAGTAGTGACTAGGACAGAAAAGAAATATATAAAGCAAATATATTTAGTGTGGGGGCTTTCAGCGGGACACCAAACAAAAAGGGAGGAATGATGGAATTCGGGTGTACCTGAAATCCAGCAGTCTCAAAAGGTCTATAGCTCTGATGGCGAATGGTCAAAGCAAACTAGTCTGGTAGGAAAATAATCCAGCTAGGAAGAATGGATACTGACAAGTCAGATTAGATGAAGAATGATATTAACTGTGCACTTTCAGTACACCCCAGGGCAGAAACAAATTGCACTGCCTACCTTCTGGAATAAGGTCAGTTGGTGAAGTGTTTCAGCACAAGAACAAGGACTCTTTGGAAACATTACAAGCAACCAGAAAATAACGGATGGCTCAGTAGCAGCAGCATCAATTCCAGTGAGGCACTTACTGGTGCTGAACACAAGGGATCGTGCAGAAAATCCATCCAGATACAATCCAGTTCATGATAACTCAAGTCAATGATTTTGGACACACATATTTGCATTAAAAAAAAAAAAAAAAAAAAAAAAAACATAACAACATATTGCATAGGGTCTTTCTGGAGTATTTCTGGGTGTTTTTTCCTTCCAAATGACATGTCTCTGCTTGTTGCCCTGCAGCTGTAAACAGTAAATGGTCATTGTCACGGGAAAAGACCAGATGCTGCAACAAATAATACCAGCTCGCTCTGCTATCCTGGGTCAAATTCCCACATTCCAGCAAGTTAAGACATGACTAGACACATTCATCCAGAGATAGTCAAAGATTTTCTCCGCTAAAAAAAAATGTATATGCTGCAATAAGCAGCTACCATGCAGTGTAACACAGAAGCTGATGCTCAGTGCAAAGCCCAACCCTAAGCGGCAACTTGTCAAACATACCAGAATTAAAATATCCTTTAATATAGGTTTTACATGAGCTGATGGTGGGAGATGACTGGGAAGAGAATAGGAAATGAATTTCAAGCTGAAACAACAAAATTATTTCTATGACACTTTAAATCCTTCTTCTGCACTATGTTGTGTACATTTATTATTGTGTTTTTAAGGAAGTACCAGGTCTCTCTAACTTCTTAGAATTCTTCTGTGCCTTTTACTTATTGAGTTTTTGACCATACTGAATTCTGACTTCCTGAGACATATATGATAATTTAATAGAGAAACAGATGAGTCCCGTGTTAAGGGTTAACCAGAGTTTACATAATAGTCTGCGCAAGCTGCAAGTCTGATGGGAAGATACTTTTGGGAAGCAGTCCCATTGCAGATGAGAAAGGGCATTCATGATCTGTATCACTCCCAAGGCAGTGAGGGAGGTCTTCAAAATAGACAACATGGGCCCCAACATTGTAAGGGACACCGTCAAATGCTTTTGCTTTTCTTCACAGTTTCATATGACTAGATGAAGTATAAACCTCATATTCTTGCTCATTCCAGGTTCCTCATGCACAAAGTACCCAGAAAGCACAGCAGAAATGCAGCAACTTTCAACAGCTCCCTGCGTCTTAAGTCACTCACCAAAGGATGCTGCCTGGAGAAATGACAAAAATGTTGTGCAGCAGCTCAGGCAGAAGCAAGACACGAGTCCCAGCTTTGGAGGCAGATGTCACAAACATTTAAACAGCTGTCAGAACCAGTTCAGGCTGTCATCAGCCCTGACCTTAAACCCAGTTTAGTTTTTAAATGTTAGGGGGGGTGGAAAAAAAAGTGGAAAAAATAAAAAGCAGAAATTCAGCACAGTAAAGTTACACAGCTGCCTGAAATATTAAATGAAAAGACTGAACATCTGTTCACTTGCTTTTCAAACTTTAATGGCTTGGAGAGATATTCTGTTGTCTTAGATCTTTAAGAACATCTGAGACCCATGCAGCTTCCGCACCTGTGAAAAATCCCCTCTCAAAACACGCATACACTTCAAAGCTTATTACTCCTGTTCTTTGCCAAACATATGTTGCCAACCACCACAACAAATTATTAATAATATTTAGGATGTATTTGACTTTTGTGGAGTGATTTCCCTGAGTGAGCACCAAAATATAACTTACTTATGCACCAGCAAACTTGTGGGGCAAGAAGTGAGAAAGGTAGATGCACAGTAACTGGATAGTGGAAGTAAGCAAAGCATGAGATTGACCATTTACATTTGCTTTGGAAGTTTTTAGCTACTCTATCCTTTTATCTTCAAATTTTAAAATAACTATAGTATTCCCAGAATCACGCACAGTGCGTAATGAACCTGTAAACTTCCTGGCACTGGATACTATCGACAAAGCTAGGGAAATACAAGTGGGGACAGGAAGGAAGGATTAGACTTTTGTCTGAATAAGAATAGCTTCTGCCTTTAAACTACATGGTTTATCTTCATGTCAACCAGCAATTGTTCTCTTACAAGACACCAGATGTAAAATACAGACTAGAAAAATCTGTACTGTAAACATCGTTGTAATTTCAGAACTAGATGCTTTCAGTTCACTTCTGGGACTGATTATGAAGCACAAAGTTGTACTTTGCATATTTCTGCAATATTAGATTTTAAGAGGCAGAAAGTGAACAGAAAAAAAAATGGTCAGCAAGATTTCTGTTTACATTTCTATTTTCATTTCTAATGGGTTTCCACTGGAAGCATCTATTATCGCTCTGCAGGCTATCTTTTGGTCACCACAGCTTACAGGCTCAACTGTGTGAAATTTCAGCATGCAATGTAAGATTACAAAATTTAACTCACTCCATTTTCCATATGTGGACTGTAGGTTTCCATGTAAATAAGATCTAAATTTAGGCAACGTGTCTTTCCATATGTAACTTCAAAAACAGAAAGGAGAAGACTCTAGAGATACGCCAACTCCAATTGGAGCTACGTAGCATTCCTGTAGCTTTTTCTTTTCATGCATTGCATGTATTTTTAATGTTTTATAAGTTTATGATTTAAATAAAAAAAGATGTATAATGGCAGAGATAAACAGGGAGAATTAATAATAATGACAATGATAGCATTATTAATAATGCACGTCCCATATAAGAGTCTTCAAATTCTATGAAAGCTAAAATGCAATTTCTTTAAAAAAATAATAAATCTTCATTAAAAATTAAAACAATGGAATATAAGCAAAAGTGTGCAGGAGGGAAAAGGTAGGGCACTGGGTAAAAAATAATTAATCAGATGGAGCGGGAATTATTTAAAAAAAAATAAACACATGCTGTGAAGAAAGTTTGAGGTTTGGGAGCAGTTTAAGATGAAAGAAATAAGTAAAACCTGTGGAGGACTGCTACATGTCACAAAGAACCCAGTGTTTCCCACTGGCTGAAGGAGATGAATTCCTAGGTATTTCTATAAATGCAGTCTCATCATCAGGAGCTATTATTTATGAAATGAAAACTAGATAATGGATAGGAGGCTAATTCTGTTACCCAATTTTATTTTTCAGTTGCAGCACTCCTCATGCCCTCATATGGTCATATATACTCTGCTCATTGCAGAGTATTCACTCAGAATGAAAAATCGTAGAGTTGTAACTTCCTACATGAAACTAATTCACAAATAAAGTCAGAAAGCATGGCTTAATAATAAAGTACTACATGGACAGTGTGAAAATAATGCACCAAGGTGCCAATTGAGTTAGTAAGACATCTGCTTTAGCAGTAACCCACTGCGGACTGGAAGTCCAGACTTAGAGACAGTAAACTTACTTCAAATATTAGAAATATTTTGCCCTCTTACAGGTACACAGCTCTGAGACCTGCACAGAGCATGCCCTGATTACAGATATAGGCTCATAATGGCCGTTTATTGAGCTGTGCAGTTTTCGATGCCATTCCACATTTAACAGCTGTGATGGAAGTCCTCTATGATATTCATTCCAACACTGACACCCTCAAGTCATATTTCTTCTCTTGTCAGAAAGTATTTATTTTTATCAGCAGGATGTCATTCAAGTGTATTTAAAAAATTGGAGAAACGGACAGTAGTGGAGGCCTTGTGTCAACCGTGTAGATAATGTCTCTCAATTTAGTGCTGCTATTTGGTTATTACACATTCATAAATAAATATCAATTCAAAGTCTCTTGGCTTCAGAGTTGAGATGGGGGACTGAAACCATAGGTGCTATTGAATTTTTCACTTACTCTCACAAAACAAGTCATCCTGTTAATAATCTGGCTCTCATCCCAGGCAGACATAACACATTTTGAAGCTGTCTTTCTCCCCGGCTGTGTCAGAATTGGCAGCTTTATTCACAACTGATTTAAATACAAGTGGTCAGAAAGGTTTGTTTGTTTTTGTTTTTGTTTTTTTTTTTATCCTGACACTCTAAAGATTTTTGCAATGACAATGGGTAGGAGAATAAAACAAAAGCAACTGGACAAATCACATTTGCAAATTAACTTGGCATTGCTTGAGTGTGAACCTGTAAGGGAAAAAGGTGAAAAGAAGTGAATGGTCTTAGTGATGTAGAAGATCTGTAAGTATGCATCAGTGATTCCTAAAGCTAAACCCACTTTAAATTTGTTCCTCATCTTATTTGTCTAAACACTTTGAAGCAGGAAACATTTAGAAGCTGCTAGCTGTTAGTAAGTAAGACAGAGAAAAAAAACAATCTTGTCATTGCACGTTATATTAAGAGAAGTAAAAATAAAAACATGAAGGGCGTCTAAGGTCCACTTCTTTTCAAGGATAAAATCATGATGTGTTGCAGCACCTCAGAACCCACACAAGAAGTTATTCACAGAACTGTACTCTGATGTCATCCAAGTTATACTTCATTACACTTGTCAAATAAAATTCCTTAAGTTTCAAATGATGATATCATTTCCAACAGGAACCAGTTCAGGCAGGAATTCAGGACTGAAGCCAAAATTTTGCCTGAATATCATACACATACATAGAAGATCGAAGAGAAAGGCTTTATCTGCAGACCAAGACACTCTCTACATGTAATATATGTCCCGTAAATACGGAAGCTCAGTAGGTACCTCGCAAAATGTGGTATTTGGATTTATGATGAACTGTAACTCTTGTCCCATGCTATGAAGAATACAGCATTTTATCTCCTTTAGTAGATTTTCTACCCAAAGTGGCTTTGCTTGGCAGTTTGACTTTATGAGCCCTTTTAATGTTTTGGAAGTGTCAGTCTGTTCTCTTTTAAGCTTCAATTTTTCCTCATAGAATGCACGACAATATATGCTGGGTAGTTGGGGTGTACTTGGTGAGACAGATCACATAGTCGCATTAAGACTGGACATAGTGAAATCTCTGAGTGAGTGTATAAAACACATATAATGTAGTCTCATGATTACATAAACACTTAGGGAATGAAAGACTTTTTGGACTGTGGTTTCTATGGCAAAATGAACATTTTCTAATGAAGCTGCCTCGTCCTGAGTGTCAAAGTTTGAAAATGCCATAACAACGCCGTGTAGGGCTCCATGAGTCTTGGCTTCTGTGGTGCCAAAGCCTTGCCCTCAGTTCATCTCTGTGCCTGCAAACCAGGTCCTGCTCGGCCTTTTTGCATCCCAAAGCCTCCAATCAAGAGCATGCTATGGAAAATCTTGAAAATACTATCCCAGGATATTTACCGTTTACCAGGCACTGTTTAGGAGCTGTAAGCATCTTATTCACAGAGAATTGGTACTATCCTGATGAAAGCCACTGTGCTTCATTTTTTTAATTATTTTTTATTTTTTAGACTACATGCCTTCAAAGTAGCAATGTACAAGAACCTCTAATTAACAAATCTTCATCAGCCTCCCTTTCAAATTCCCCTGGGATAATTTGCCTTTGACACCTTCCAAATATTCTCTGCCTACACTTTTCTTTCCACAGAAAATCCTGAAGCATCCCATAATATGTTCTGCCATACAGCAAGGCTCTCGTATTTGTTTAGCACAGCTCCCTAACTATTCAGTACAACAGACATTTACAGTGCTGTAAAATTAAGCTAATGTGTTTAGTAAATCTGTTTCTGGAAAGGTTGCAGAATGTGCTGCTTTTATCATTGAGGGTGAAGGAAGGCATCTATGCATTTGACATTTCACAGTATTTTTTCATAGATCCTAAAAGGTCCTTTTGTCATATAATTACCTAAAACTTGTTCCCTTAGGAGACCTGAAAATGAGCAGCTTCACTGTTCATATGCTTCAGTTTGCTTGCATAGAATATTGATCCTCATTTTTTTTTTTTTTTTTTTTGCTTTGCAGCCCACTGGAAGGGCTCATGTTTCTCTAGTTTTCCTCTAATATATATGTCGGTGTGAATATGATCTTTTCCTGCTTCTAAAGGTGAGGATTGCAAGTTATTTCAGTTTACTTTGAAATGTAAACTTTCGTGAATGCATTTGTGTTTCTTTCCTGATGTATCATAACGATGTTGGAGTTTCACAGATACCATTCATATTCTACTTGTGTCTTTCTGGAAATGTCAGGGGCAAGTAATATCATGCACTGCAGTGTGAGCATGTATTTACATGTGCAATTTTATATTCAGGTGCGAATAAACTGGTATGCATCGCTTCTTTGAGAAACAAGCTTTGATCATTATTGTTGCTAACAATATTAATACTAATGCTTGGTATTCTTAACAAAGCAAATCATGGGTATTTTGCAATTCAAATAAAATTAGAAAGCAATCAAATAAATATCTGATTTTGATTTAAAAAATCTATGAGAGATTCAGCTTCATAAATATGCACCAAGTTAAGAATGTCAGGAAATAAATTCCTTGGATAATATATAATATACAATAAATTCCTTTATTGCCCTCCTGGGCGAGGCAACTCGAAAGTGAGCAGGGCTTTCTGCAGGCTGCACAAGCAGACCTGCAAAAAGGTCCACATTCTGCCAGGACAAGGCTCAGGTACCGCAGAAGCCAAGATTCATGGAGCCTTGCACAACGCTATTACGGCATTTTTCAAACCTTGGATGAGGCAGCTTCATTAGAATGCTTAAAAACTGCTGGTTTTGCTATAGAAACCACAGTCCAAAAGCTCTTTCATCTCCTGTGTGTGCACTCAGATTTTCACATGCAAGACCTGCAAAACGAGGCTGGAGGCAACTCATCACCCGATGCACCTTGCTGCTTGCATTGCTACCTGATCATCTTCTTCACACCCAGAAGTTTGTTTCCAGTGCTGCTCCTGAACCAAAACACAGCTTTGCGGGGCCAGCAGGTCCACCTTAAAGAAAATGCCTGTTGGCAATGAGATTTCAATAACAGCAAGAGATTTTTCTGGGGGCAGAGAATATTCAGATGTGGCTGAAGATCACAGAACATCTTCTTCAAAAATCTTAGTGCTGCTGCAGGAGAAAGCATAAACCCAACTTGAATGTCCTGATTCAGCTGGAGCAGGAAAAGATCTTAAGAAAGGACAAAAAGCTAACATTTATTTACAAACTGAGCAAATTTGTGCAGGAACTCACTGCGAGGCGATCACCTAACACCATTGTTTTCTGAGTATCGCTACAATTTGATCTCTCTTATAAGCTGGCCAATGTTACAAATATTTTTCCTGCTTCCTTAATACACACATACACATTGAAATCCACTTTTCTTGAGCTTATTATTTGACCCTATTTTTCCAGAGGGTCAGCCTGAAGTCCCTGTACTTAGGACACCTATTTTCTTTTTTAAAATCAACATTGCTCTTTCAAAATGAAATGAAGGCTTCAGAATGCAATATTTTTTCACATGAAAAATATGCAGCTGACTGTACAGCTTCATCCTAGTTGAAAAATTACACATTATGACATGCTGTAACCCCTCCTGGTAGTATTCCAAGTATTGTATATTAGTTTTGCATATCATCTTCTCTTGGGAAGCGTGTGCTTTTTCACTTGTGAGCTTAGTCACCGCCTCCAGCAGAAGTAATACAATGTCAGAAGAATACCAGGAAAGGAAAAATCTAAAGAAATCATTGTATGCCGGAAGAAATGAACACAATAAACTCACCCGTGAGCCAAAATTTGCCCAGCAGCCTCATGCAAAGATTTTCACTAATTCTGTCCTCAGGGTGCATGATGGACCCGCGGTGAGGTATTGGTAGGAGGAGAGTAGTGTCACTTCTGGGAGGTGCCGAGGCACAACACAACCTCCCTGCCGGCTTCCTGGCCACCTGCTTGCAGACTAAATCCATTGCAGAAAGGAAGACTAAGTCCATCGCAGAACATGCCTGGTTATAAGACATGTCACATATTCAAATTCTGGCATCGCATTGTTAGTTTCATTCGGATCTCGTGTTCCCAGTTTCCCCTTCCACTCAGGATGGGCTCCCTTACACTTAGCTTATGCAACCTGGGTGCTTTTTCAGGAACCGTGCAATTCCCACAGCAATAGGAAAACATTCAAGGAAGTCATGTATGCCTCTAACAGAACTTGTCATACTGCATAAAAACATGCAACAATCAGCTGGGGCAAGGGAAATGTAAAGACTTCTCCAGCACCTGAAAATCATTCTTCCGAAGTTGTTGCTCTGTCCTAATCTTCCCACAATTACACGTATTTATTTATGCTTCCAGACTGACGTACTTCCAAGCCACTGCTGGGAAAAAGAAACTGCTCTTTGGTAAACTTCTAGTATTTTGGATTTAATGCTATTAGTATTTGGCATTTAACTGACTACAATGCCTAGAAATGCTAATAACTTTTCATAACAACATACAGTCCTCAAGATGACCTCCTCTACTGAGATCTTGAGATCCAGCATTGTTGGGTGGTTCTCCTATTTTGATTTCTATTGCTTAAGGACAGCAATAGACAGCAACCTACTCTTTTAGGAGTAGGTTAAAATAATTTCCACTTCAGGAATATAAAAAATATTTCTTATAAAACAGTATCAGTGATTTTTTTTCTCTTTCGTATATTGCATCTCGCTGGGTATTAGGTAAACCTGCTAGCTGAGGCAAGTGAATCCCCATATACCGACCTCTCAGAAGCTGGCATCTGCTCAGGAAAATCTTAATAGGTTTGGCAGAAGATTCAAAATATTTTATCTGGGCTGTCTTTACAGCACAAAGTTGATACATTGAGCAAAAATAGTAACCAAAAAGCTATGAGTAAAGGAAAGAAAACTAATTCTAAACACATATATATATATAAAATATAGCTGGCATGACTTACAAATTCCTATAAATTATCTCAGAGAAAAAAAGATAATGTTGAGTATCTATGCTTCCTGACACTCGTCTGATCCATGTCTAATTAGTCAAGTCACGAAAAATGGTGGATTAATGCTGTTAACACTTCAACAACATTAAAATGTAGTTGCAACTCAGTAAGCCATTGGGGACAAGGAGGTACTTATAGTTGCTCTTTTCAGTAAATGCAGTGTCATGGGCCCAACATAAGGCTTCTGACAACAGCAAAAGAGTAGTCTGCAGAATCTTGTTTTTTGGCAAACTGTCGGCACGCTTCTACAAGAAATTGTCACTATCACCAGCAATATCACAGTTTTCATCCTGATTTTTTGCAGTGCTCCTGCACTACAACTTAGGTTTGGCCACTATTTCCACACGTTCCAAGAAAAATGGAGAAAATGATTGGACAAAAATGAATTTACACTAGGAAACATATTAGTATTTTGAGACAAGCTATGACCTTTGGTTCACATAAACAATGGCAGAGAGGAAAGTTTGTGTTTGCTGTATTACATTCACCCTGGTCTTGGGGAGAGCAAAAGAAGGAAAGTCTAAGTCATTGGACATGACACAAATCACAGAATCACAGAGTGGTTGAGGTTGCAAGAGACCTCTAGAGCTCATCTAGTCCAACCCCCCTGCACACACAAGGTCACCCAGAGCACGGGGCACAGGACTGCGTCCAAGTGGGTTTGGAAGATCTCCAGAGAAGGAGACTCCACAACCTCTCTGGGCAGCCTGTTCCAGGGCGCTCTCACTCCGACAGTAAAGAAGTTCTTCCTCACATGGAGATGGAACTTCCTGTGTTTCAATTTGTAACCATTATCCCTTGCCCTGTCACTGGCCACCAGTGACAGTGTTCTGTGTCCAGTTATGTGATATTTTTATTTTCTTTTTAAAAATTAATTAATGACTCTGAGGTGTTCTTTCTATATTTTTTTTCTAACATTTCTAACACTGTTGTGGATATTCTCTTTTTTATCTTGGAGAGGGAGGGGAAATCCAAGATTTCTATTAAGAACCCAGAAAGTATTGCAATAGATCACAGCTTTGAAACACCCGTTTGCTATAACCTATTGCAAATCAGTCAGTCACGTTTCTGCTGCAATAAGGTCGCTAAATTGTCATCCATGGAGATCATAATTGATGCTGCTATCCCACATGGTATGTTCAGGTTCACTGACACATTCTCCATTCTATTTCAGTGATTCTGGAAAACATGCTGTTTTGAACCACTTTGGAACAATTTTGGAATTTTGAAATTTTGGAACTAAAAATACAACAGCCCCCTCCTCCATCAGGAAAACAAAACAAAATTCTGCAGCTTTTTCTCAATACTAATTCACCAACCTAATAGCGCACTTTCTTCCCACTCTAACTATTACTTCAGACAAGCAAACAGTGAAAAAATGCCTGTTCCTTCCTTTATACAGGGGTATTTTTTCCCCCTTATGATGAGCATGGACTGACACTGAACAATGCTCAGTAAGACTTTTGTCTCAGAATCTCTTTTTTTGGGTCTTTAGCACACTGCATGCCTGGAGATAAATTTTTCGTATTACATCATTACATCTCCAGGGGGTTGATACATTTTGAGCCTTACAGATACAAATAATACAATTGCTTTTGAGACAATATTAAGCCATATTCTACTGAAATGGATTCTAGTACCAATGAAACTAGTATATTGGAAAGAAAAGAGGGAGAGGCAAATCTGGCCTGATTTCGGCAAAAGCTGCTGTAGAGACGTTGACTTCAAAAAGTGTCTCTGGCGAGCCACAAAATGCGCAGAGATAACTTGATTAAGATCACAACAGAGAGCAAATGCTGCCTGCCACGTCTGTGTGCTTCAGACCAACTACCAATATATAACCCAAACCATTATTTCCTGACAAGATCTTGTTGTACTGTTCCAAAAGCCTTTAGAAGATACATTTTTACAGCACTACCACCACATCTATATTAAATCATTGGTGACAATCTATTTCCATTTCTTTTTCACCTTCAGCTCTTTGACCACAGACCATACAGCCATGATTTAGAAATATATCGGCTACTCCTTGGATCACAAGGGCCAGACTAGTCCCCAGCTAGCATAAATAATAGAGACTTCAAAGTCTCTATCTAATCTTGCTCATTAACACATTAGGCTCTTCCTGATGCCTTTTCTCTTCCATTTTACATGAATAAAAGTGTTCCCAAAACAACATTCGGACAAATTTTCTTTGCACCATAAAGGCACTGTTCCCCTCATCCAAATTCAGTTTACCCATTGAAAGAGCTGAGAAACAGTATTAAAAGCCATTGTACCCGCCCCCCGCACCCAGGCCACCAAACAAAAATAAAACATTCGCTTCTAGCAGTGTTAAATGGTGTTTGATGCTCCAGAGCGCCTTCAACATTCATTACAGAGTCAACCAGAGCTTCATTAAATATCAGTCTAGCATGTGTATATGTGGTAGCGCGCGCCGGCCTCGGGAGCTCCCTCCGGCGATGTTCTATACGTTTCTTTCATCTGTCATTTTGCTTTGACTTGAAGCGATTATCACTTTTATCACTGACAATAGAAAACTCATTCCTGTGTGCATTTCATTTTCATTATTCCTCGCCCGGTGAGGATGACTGACACACACAGGTTCTTTTTCATCTTTTAAAGTATTGTAATTAATCATTCTGAATTCTCGCCTTGGAGTGCTCTTTTCTTAGTGCTGTTGAATGAAATCAAATTAAAAAATGTATATTTGCACGAAGAAAACTTGTTGGGTCATTCTGGCCTAGTAGCAAAAGGCTAGCTCTCATACATTTTACCCTGGTTTAACTTTGCTGCCATGGATAGGGTCTATACTGATTTCCATTAGCATGAGCAGGGTGGGAATATGGGCCAGGGAGTGCCTAATGTTTTGAAGCATCAAATGCAAAAAGCTGAAACAACAGCCTTTTTTTCTCCATGGGAACATCACTCTGAATGCTCATGCAGACAGTTATGAAACAACTTGAAAAAGGAGGAAGGAAGAGGGGAAAAAAGTCTTGCACTCGCAGCAACGGTCAGAGCTTCGGGTTATCCCTGCTGTGCGGGACTTCACCTGCTACCTCAAACAAATGACAAACCCTCTTCTTGCTCTCCGCCTGCCAAATTTAGATACGAGTGCTCCTCTTCCCTCCTCATCCCATTTAGTTAGGCTCTGAGCTCTTTTGTGTGCAAGCAGCCTCTCATAATTGGCGAGAACCACGTCTACCGCGGCCGCGCGCAAGCACTCGTGTCACAGGCATAATAACCGCGTGCCACCACTATAATAGTTCCTGTGTGAACGCTGAATTATCTGGGAGAGGCAGCACTGGCAGAAATGCAGGGAAGTCTATTCCTGCAGGAGCAGGGCTCTTCCCACCCTCCCTGTGCACGACAGCAAATTGCCATAGTAACAAACTCAGGAGCTCAAGCGGGGCTAGAGCTCACTGGAATTTAGGGGTAAAAAGCAAATGGAATATGATAATAGCGATGCTGTAATACAGAGTGCAGTTTGTGCTTTGCTTCAGAAAGTTTAAAGCTTGCCTGAAGAATCAGAATACTGAAAGATAACATTAGACCTCAGTTTCTCCAGTAATATTCGGTATTCTGCTAAAACGTTTTGAAAATGTTTAGGTTTTTTGTTTTTACCTACTGTCTTTTATAACCAGTGCCAATGCCAGATGCTGCTGGCTTATTATAGTGTCCGATTTTTAAGAACATATATAAAACATAAATCATTTATGTTCTTCTAAGAGAATCTGCAACACAACAGCAAAGAAAGGACATGATACATTATGTGCAATGTCTTTCTATCACGAACAGATTTCTGGTCTTGGCATTCAGGCTCATTTGGGCTATCAAGGAGTCTTGAATGAATGAGCTAATGAAAGATTTTTCACTGTATATAGCTTTCAGAGAACTTAACTGGATACATTTTACCCAAGGAAAGTCTCAGTTCTGGAGATCTGTGAGGCCAGATGTTGCCCTATGAAGCTGCCTAAGAGCAAAGTACTTATCTTACAATTTGAGAAATGCCCAATTCTTGTAGTTACATATGGAATTCTTTTTGCTTTAAGGTTAGCATTTGGCACACATATTGCTCAGGGTCTATTCAACAATCCCTACTGCCAACATTTTTTCTGTGGGTCATCAAAGCCAGTAAGGAAAGTGCCAAAGAACATGGAACATATGCCCATTAGTTAGATATATTGGCCACTAAAATCAGATTTTAATTTAAATTTTAGCTAATATAACTGTATAATGGGCCATAGCATATTTCGGTGTCCATAAGCATGTTTTCAAATAAACTGAGGAAACTACCAGTATTTATTATAATGTTATTTAATAAACACTTGCAATGTCTCCTAATAATAAGAGCAGATAAGTAATGTTTCATTCAGTTTGTGATACACACCAGCCCGCTGTGGTGTGTACACAAGGAGGCACCCTTTCGCTGGCACCCTCGTGGCATTGGCACTTCCGTGGATATATCTATCTTAGGGAGAAGAGAGCAGGGAAACTTCTGACGGATTGTGATTTTGGCCTGGTGCCTTGAAAACACATCCTCTTGTATTTAACTAGGTCAACACTGACAGACTTACTATGTAATTAATGTTGATTAAATGCATGCATGCAGGACTAGGAGAATACGAAATAACAATAGCTTTGGAAATGTTTTGTATATGACATAAGTAATCAAGAGACACAGAATTTTAAATGTTGTACGGATAGACAGATTATGATTCAACCCTGACTGAATTTTACTGAGCTGTTTCAATAGTTAAACACTTTCACGACAAAGTTTTTTTAATTAAGTGTGACTGGTATTGGTAACAGCCATTACCTGAAAATTAACTGTTTTACAAATAAGACATGTTAAATGAATATAAGAAAAGGTTCCTAATTTGAAAAACTGTGTATAATCGACTTAGTACGGAGCAAGAAAAATAAGACCTCATTTCATCCTGAGCATGAAACCAAACACAGATCGATAAACAGGATAAATGTACTTTAGAATATATTCTAAAAGAAAATCTAGTCAAACACAAGATTAACGCTACTGAAACAGACTTCTTTTTGACAGTTACACAATACAGAAACTCACGCAGCAGATTCATTTCCAGCTGGGCTGGGATTTGTGCAATGAAGGAACCTGCAACATAGGATGCTCAGAGGGTGTCTTCTATTGTCTTCCTGGAGAAAAAAAAATATAAAAAGCTTATGATACAAAACAATTTTGTTCTCATGCATGTCTTGTTGCACCAGGATGCAAAGAGATGCTACATCATTTTCTTGCTAACTGTTTTCCAGGAGTTCTGAGTTCTGCTGTTATATTTCTCTTCTGCTCTCAACTAGCTTAATATTCCCCGCTGCCTCTGAGCAGAGGCAGGACCTGGCTCACGCTCTTGTGCAACCTCACCTCACTTATCTCCCACTAAGCAGAATTAAGATTTAAAAAGATGCGGAGAGAATTGCTAATTAAGATGACCCAGGCATAGTAATGTGTGCTGAAGACAGAATCACGATCGAGCACCCCTACTTTAAACCTGTGAAGGCTGCTTGGCTGGCTTGGTTAACTCTGGTTTAAAAAACCTTGGGGCTGAGTCAGTTGTGGCTAAAACTCCTGGGCTGATCTGGAGGGGAGCTCATTTCATTTGCAGTCCAAAAGAGCAGACACTTACTGGATTTATTTTCCACTATTTACAATGGAAATCAGCTCATCACTATTTATTTAACGTTTCTTATTAATCAATTTGTTTTTCTAGCTTGCAATCAGTTTATTAGTTTCAATAAGTGCTTCATGAATAGTTAATGATAACACCAAACAACAAAACCCAGAATCTGGTTAAAAGTGATGCCCTTTGAACACTTGGGCCTCCTGTCATTACCGTCTGTGACCGGGACAAAGCAGAATGCACGTCACATTCAACGCAAATACTCATAGGGTTAACTTGGCAACCTGGGTGCAGTTTCAGGATATGAATATGTTAAATGTATGAGAAAACATCCATAACCTCTGGACGGGTACTAATGCTATAATATTCAGGAAATGTTTGGCAAAGCCTGTATTTTCTTCCCTTCATCTTTTAGAGGTGTCAAAGGCAGCCGTCTTATGTTCTTATGACCTTAATCAAGGGCTTATACTGGAAAGAATAAGATATTTCAAGTATAGGCACATCCAAAGTGGCATGAAAATGTTTCTCTGGATTTTAATAAAGACTTAGATAAGAAATACTTTTTAAATATGATGCTCTCCAGATTTAGAACCATACCTAGCATGCATATGCAAATATTCTGTGAAACTTTCCCATCCGAAAAAGAAAAAAAAGAAAAAAGTTGATCTCAAAAGATCTCATTCAATCTCTACTTCTGCATCTAAAAGACTATGTTTCCAAGCCATCACATTGGAAACAGCCACCAAAAACAAATCCTTGGGCACTGTGACTTTGAGAGAAATGGCTAAGAGAATCAGAAAATATTCAAATGACATATTTTATGACTCTTTTGTTGTTGCTGTTGTTAAACAAAAGCAAAAGAGTACTGCTTTAGTTAAACAAAAGCAAAAGAGTACTGCTTTAATAAAGTCCACTAGGTCATCCAAACACATTTACTTCTTGGTTAATAAATCATTGACAAAGGGATGAACTCAAGCAAGATATTAGTTAGTTAAACTGACTTACATCCAGGCAAATAACAACATGCAGTAACATAATTAATGTGCACATGACAAGACAAAATGACAATAAATTTGTCCTGACAGCTAATAAATCTCACTTATTATCTCTCACTCAATCAGGAGGGAGTAGAACTACTTAAGAAAATAATATTTTATAAGCAAGCTATTTATTGTGTGTTCTTTCTTCCACCCTTTTTCATACACTTCTATAGGCACAGTGGTGTTTTTTTTTTCACGATGTTATTTAAAAGCACCAGGAAAACTGTAAACAGCATATGACTGAGCTGATCAGTCATAAGAAATGCATGGTGTCTCCTCAAAGCAACAAGCAAAAATATCTGAGTGAAGACACATAACCTCTAATAAGTTCAGGAAAACTCTCTGCAACACTTAACAACAAATAAGTAGATGAGAAAAGAGCAAATTGATTATAGTTTACAATGAAACAAAAAAAAGGGCAAATACATTGAGATGGCAGTAGGGTTAGTAGCTTTTCACTGCTGGCAACTATTCTATCTCTACGACCTATTTTGCTTCACAATTACAAAAGGAGAATAAAGTCTAGGTTTCATAACTGATTGTACTGGGGGCAGAGTTTCATTCACACTCTTCAGACCTGGTAGTTACCATGAAAACTATCAATTTATAGGGCCCATACCAGTCTAATTTTGAAGGGAAATGGAAACAGCAAGGTGCAAAGGGAGCCCCCGTGTTTTCTGCCAGGGTGAACATTATGTTGAACATCACTGTAAGGTGCCATCCACCATTGCTAACAACCGAGATGCTGAGCAAAAGCTCGGGTTGGCTGCTAAAGTGCAAGATTATGCCTTTCATTCCTGCATGAGATCTCATCAGCATGAATCGCTTGCACCTATCTAGAGTAATTTCATGTTTTTCCAAATAATTGAGCCAGTGTGGTGACACAAAGGAAGCCATGGAAATAACCAGCAAAGGAAGAAATGATTTGCAGGCTCCTGAGTTTTAGAGCTAAAAGGTTGAAATTAGAAATGGCAATATTAAAGACCACAAGGAAATGTTTTATACTATCAAGCAAAGATGAAAGTAAAGGTTCTTCTTCTGCCTATTACTGGGAGAACCTGACCCCACGGTCTGTCCCTCTCCCTAGCAAGAGCACAACCAATAAGCCAGAATAACACTTCCTACCTTCACAGTGCCCTAGGAAGTCCCCCCAAAATCTCCTCTACTCTTTAATGTTATTTAAGAATCTCAAAAAACAAACAAACAAACAAAAGATAAAGAGAATGGTGGGATTCAGTGTCAAATATTAGTGGTGTTTTACATTTGCACTAGACTGGAAAGTAGGAGCAACCTAATAGAGGCAGCATGAACATTCACACCAACTTTTCAAATATGAAATACTTCTCTGAAAAGCCTCAGATCATGGCACAAATGAACATTGTGTGCATAAATCCTTGCCATTGAGCACAAAAACGACATGGCACAAAAGTCATGTTTACAATGGCTGTCAGATGTATAGCTGCACACAAGGCCGAATGAAAACCAGTCTGAAGCTACTCATAAAATCTGGCAGTTAAAATACATACTTTCAGCTGCATTCATTACCATATGTTGAGAGCTGTCCCTCTCTATTTATCTGCAGCTATTGTGTGTTGGGAACTGTCCGCCCCTATTTATTTGCAATCCCTTAATTAGGCATAATGGCTCAGCTACGCAGGGATATTAACATATTGCTGCAGATTGAAGGGCCAACAGCAGCATGTGCAATTAGAGGCGGAGAGGCGACTGAGCCACGTCAAAAGATCAAGTTTGCGTCAAGTCCCGCAGTGACAAGGGAGATGATAACCATTGAGGAAGTAGTTATCATCCCCGTGCAGATACCTATACCGTGCTGAGATCACTTCAACTTCTATCCTACATTCTCAAAGGTGTTTATTTAAAGAATTACTGAAACAAGCTGCAAAAGTTTAATCTAAAAAAAAATAATAATAATAGTTTGGACTCCTTGGAGTGCCCCTGCAGCCCTGTGATTCCAGCTGCTCGTGCCTCCCTTGCGTGTGGATTTGCCTCCAATTCCTGCTCTTTCCAATGGTGCTTTTTCCACGTTTGGGTTTAACCAGCCAAGACAAATTCACCTCTTTTGGAGCCCGGTCCTGAGCCTGCAACCTGCAAAGAGTGCGTTAAGCTGCAATGGGCTGCTGGAAGCGTGAGGAGTTTCCGAAGGGCTGCTCAGATGGTGCTCTGCCTGTAATTTCCCAGCAGTGAGGCTGCAAGGAAGGAGATCCAAGAGGCAGAAGCTGACAGGCCCAAGCAACATTTACTTTTTTTTTTTTGCATTTGCATTTGTTCCCCTACTGTGCAAGTTTGTTTTGTTTTAAAACAAACAGGAATCGAACATCAGCAGTAAAAACACCACTTCAAAACTATCTAAATTGACTGCATCTTGTTTTCTTTTCTGCTTTTTTTTGCATTTGCGTTTGTTCCCCTACTGTGCAAGTTTGTTTTGTTTTAAAACAAACAGGAATCGAACATCAGCAGTAAAAACACCACTTCAAAACTATCTAAATTGACTGCATCTTGTTTTCTTTTCTGCAAAGAGCTGTTAATGCTTGCTACAAAGCCTGCTCAAACTATAGTTTCAGCTTATAAAAACTTGAAAGCTTAAGAAAAGGTGATTGCGGAAAGCATCCAAGTAACAAAAAATCATTTTTAATGAGGTGTAAGTTATTTCATTACTTTCTGGCTTGTTTTACAACTGTTTATTAATAGGTTAGAGTTCTTCCAGTGGTATTTGCCATCAGAAGACAAAGCCTGCCCCAGCAACATACCAAGCAATTTTCTGTTGATAGTAGCCAAAGCAGCTCTCTCCAGTTAGCTAGCTGGCCTCTACTGTCATAATTTCTTAAGGGTTGTATTATTTCTAGATGTATTTATCCTCATGAAGCTCTTGTGAGCAAGGAGAGAGCTCTCACGCATCATCACTTAGCTGAAGGATTTAGGCACCCTAAAAGCCAAAGAATTTAGTCTGCCATGACAGACTATTTCATTTAATGTCCTGTAAATACTCATTCTATTGGGTAAGGCTTACGGGAAACATTTCAACATTTGCAGGGTAATGAATTAGAGATGTGCGGATAGGCCCATCTTTTTTGAAGTTTCTGTAGCTGTGCCTGTCCGTCTTTTATTCTCAAATAAAAGCCTTTTCTAAACCTTTTCAAAGACATATCATCACAAGTCCTCCTGCTAGAAGTACTCATTTACCCTGCTCTGATCAGCAGGATTGTGAAATGAGTGTCTTCCACACAGCCCCTGGCAAGGATTAGGAAGAAATCAAACCTGGGGTTTGCTGTTAATTATGAATGTCTAAAAGGAAATGTGGAAATTGAAGAGAAGGAAAGGGATCGTTCTACATTTTTTTAAATAGGATCGTTATGGCCACAAGTCTAGAGGCTCAGATGAGGTATCGTGTAAGCAGTTCACAGAAAAAATTCCTGAGAGGCAATACATTTTATAGCTTACATTTTCATTTTCTTGAAGAGATGAGCAGAGGAAATAGCTCATTGATGCATCTCAGGAGAAAAACTTTAAAAGAAATGTTAAAATTCAGCACTGAGCAGTAGTACTGCTGTATAGCCTAAAAAATTCCACTTGGGTAGGTTATTTTATTGTCCTGCTAGAAAAATAAAGTTTTCTCTCCCTTCACAGAAGAATTCAAACATTCAAAAGCCAACTATGTGAATGATGTTAACTATAAAATATATTATTCTTCCATAATGTTGAAATATAAATGATTAAGGAACTCCATAAAGTTTGCATGGCATTAACGATTTGGCTATTGCTTTGGGAACGTGCAAACAGTGTACTCGAGAAGGCAATGCAGAAAATGTGTTTGTCGCCTTTTATATGGCACATGGAGCAGAGCAAAATGTTGGCCAATAGCAAGGACTGGTAAGCTACAAATGATGGGAGTCTCTTGGTCCAATTCATTAGTCTTTGAATTCTCAAAAGTTTTCTCTTTCTAGAGAACCATTTCATGCTTTAAAGTCACTTTGCTGAGTCAGTGGCCTGAATTTCCAAGGTGTACGACATATTAGAGACGAGGAAAGGGAGACTGGTGTGGATTGCTGTTAGCAGTCATCTACTGCCAGGAAGTTTATAAACACTCTGCCACAAGGACACCACAGAAAGTGATGCAGAAAGTGCTGCCTGGAACTGCTTGCTGGTCTCTCTTAATACATGCTGTCGGACAGAGGCAGTATGAACATATAAATCAATTCCTAAATCATTTCAACCATCCTTGTACTTTCTTCCAGTGAAAGTTCCTTTTCAAAACCAATAGAAGCACGCACGATTTTGTGCAACTGTAGGTTTTTGGTTTTTTTTTTTGCAAATGCTTATCCTGAGAGTGTGTTTTGCTGTCAAGTCCTCATCTGCAGATGCCCTGCGGGACATTTTACTGTTAAAACAATTTTACGATTACACACATTTGTTCATTTACAAAGTAAGTATAGCTATCCTTTAGTCTAAATGGACATTGTAGCAATTGCTAGGCTCTGAGCTCTAGATACTTTGCAAAACAGGTTCTCAAGATTGAATTTCAAAATACCAAGAGTGTGTCACCTCCTGCATATGAAATTTACACTTGACATTGACTTTTATGTCAGGCCACTTGGCAGCTTTTTCTAATGCAGCTGTATGTCTCTCACCTAAAGAGGTACCTTTACTTTCCAGAGCAGATCTGATTCAAAGGTCTACAGGGAAACCTGTAGTTTCTGTCAAAACAGAAGCCAGGGAATTATTTGAATCTTCATTCCATCTGACACTGCTGGCCTCAATCTGAGGCTTGAGATATATTGATTTACAATAAACAAATAGAGTTATAGAACGGCGACTATGAATATACACTGCTCTGCATCTCACTGTGGCATACTAAAGATAGCCCAGGGTAACGAATGCATCCAGAACAAATATATTCAGATTAGCAATGCAATGAGAAAGCATGCAGATCTCTCTCAAGTACATGAATCAAAGCTGGAGCAGAAGAGAAAATAGAGAACAGCAACTGTTCAATGGAGCGTGCACGTAGATTGGAAGTATAGCATATCCTCACGAGAAAATAAAAAATAGATGTGTTGTTGTGACACATTAGCATTTAAAATAAATGTATAGTAATGATATAAATTAAACCGTGTTTTCACAGTGATTGCAGTTTATAAAATGTGTGTCAGACAGGGCTGGTTTGTTAGTACAGTCTAGTCGCAATATGTCGGAAATGTTTTAAATTGAATTAAATTACAACCAAGCTTTTTTCTTAGTTAACAACTAGCTGTAGGGACCAGCAATCAAGATCACTTTTAAATATGGAACAGATAAAGAGATATTTCTCTGCAGTACATATTGAAAGGATTACTTTCATTATGAGCATTCGAGAAGCTTAATACATTAATGGCTTTGAAAATTACAGAAAAAAAACCCCAACAACAACAAAAATTAGGTTTAGGAACTATACTATTCCATCAATTTTTTTTTTCCTATTCAAGCGAGAGAAAAAAAAAAAAAAAAAAGTACTGTTGAAATTTCTAACCTTTAGAATTACAACTTATTCCTCCTGTTTGCTTTACCATTTTTCTTTATCTCTTCTTTACCTCTTTTTGGCCACATCTGGAGTACTGTGTCCAGTTCTGGGCTCCACAGTACAAGAGGGATGTGGAGCTGCTGGAGAGAGTCCAGCACAGGGCCACAAGGATGATCAGGGGCCTGGAACATCTGCCCTATGAGGAGAGGCTGAGGGAGCTGGGCCTGTTCAGCCTGGAGAAGAGAAGGCTGAGAGGGGACCTGATCAGTGTCTATAAGTATCTCAAGGGAGGCAGTGAGAAGGATGGTGCTGGCCTCTTTTCAGTGGTGGCCACTGACAGAACTAGAGGAAATGGCCGGAAACTGAAGCATCAAAAATTCCATAGGAACTTAAGGAAAAATTTCTTAACAGTGAGGGTGACAGAGCACTGGAACAGGCTGCCCAGAGAGGTTGTGGAGTCTCCTTCTCTGGAGATCTTCAAAACCCATTTGGATGCCACCCTGTGCCACGTGCTCTAGGTGACCCTGCGTGTGCAGGGGGGTTGGACTAGATGACCTCTAGAGGTCCCTTCCAACCTTAAGCATTCTATGATTCTGTGATTCTTTTTATTTCCTATATAGGATAAAATAGCTAAAATAAAGAAACACTCTGACTTTTGTTTTATCTAGTAATGTTCACCCCGTCATATTTTGCACACTACATTAAACAAAAACATAACAGGCAGTTACTATGGAGCCCGCTTTCTATTACAATGAATCTTTGCTAGGCAGGGGAGGAGGAGCAAGAAAAATGAGCAGGGGGTGGAAAAAAATCCAAACCACCAACCAAACCCCCCCAACAAAGCAGAGCAATTTTATTGTTCCATATGAAGAGGGGTGACAAGGCTGTCAGAACTGCAATGTACATTATATTGTTATAAAAGATACATTAAACACTGCATTATTGCAAAACAATCTAAAAAACAAAGAAAAACAAACAAGCAAAAAAACTCTAAGAAACTAAACACAAAGTCTTGCTATCAAACCAGCAATCTAATCATAGGAACAGAACCACAGAAGTAGAGACTTCTTATGCCAAGGTGCATGGTAACATTATATTGTTGCAGTGGGCCCTACAGATTATAATGAGGCATAAGGTGAAGTACTTATGACTCCCAAGTGCATTTTATATATATATATACATATATACATATATATATATATATATGCTTATAGTCACCTGTAATATCTTCAGCAACCTTTTTTTCTTTTTTCGCTCCGTGACTCCTGGGCAGCGCTGGCAGTACAGGCTGTGGCATTCACCTCCTGCTGCAATTTGCTAAATTCCAGCTATGTTTGTGGTTTGGGGATGGTGGAACCGCTATTTTTGTAAGCATGTTGGCTGGGAAATTAAAATTAATGCAGGCCTCACCTTATCCCCAATTATCCAAATGTCTCTCAAGACACTTAGTATTTTGCTCTCTTGAGGTGGTGCCAATCTGGAAAGTCAGTGCAGGGGCTGGTATCATGGGCTATTAGGGCAATAGAAGTTGGAAGAGAGACAGAAAATCCAACAAAATATTTTTGGAAAGACAGGAGTAAACTAATATATCATCCCCTTATGCAAGAGATTTTATGATACTGTTAAAGGTCTACTCCCAAGTAAGCAGATGGCTAATCTAGAGCTAATCTATGGCTAGGAAGCTCTTACAGCTCTCCAAAACATATAAATATGTTCTTTGAGAGTCACATATTCCAAATTAGAGAGCTGTTATTCACTTACCTCTGTTTAAATTTTGTTGAAAATCTTCTGAAAGTCACACCTCAGCTGAAAAAAGCACATATTTGTATGACATTAAGTAGTAGAATGGACAATCTGAAGCAAATTATAGGTTAATATTTAACCTGGAGAGAGCAAGATGTAAAAATTATATGTATAGCTGGAAACATTGAACCATATACACCTAAATCAGCTTTGCTGGAGAAATCTCCAAGAAAGGGAACAGCTACCTAGTACTGTAGTTTTTTGGTTGTCTGGAACTCATGTAAGAATTTATTCTGTCACGGGTACTTTAAAAATATTTATTTGCATTTCTCATGCCTTTTAATTAATTTCATGGTGCTTAAATGTTCCTTGGCTAAGCTTATTTTATTCATTCTTTGCTCTTTAAAAGAAATCTTTTCTTTAGCCAAATCCCAGGCAAAATTACAGTGTTTCAATACTAGGACTTTTGGCCTTAAATTATTATTTTTCTTTAATTACAACAATAAATTAAAAATAAGACTTATACCAGTAATTGACTTTTCAAAGCTCTAAATCCACATATCCTGAATGTCATAAGAAAAGATGGTACTTCTGAGTTCCCTGACTTCAGTACTTAGATAGTATCATACAAATCTGATATTTACCAGTGCAATAACTTAAGGGAATAAAAGACTTCTGAAGCTAAGACAAAAACCAATTAGGACTTTAGATAGAAGTACTTTTGACTCTCCCATTAGCTGATACCCAGAGAAAAAATTAGAGTATAAACCAGTAATGCTGAGACATGTTAATTTACAGTAAAGAAAACAAAAAAATAATTTATTTGAAGTTATGTAATAATCTTCAGTGCTATAGATTTGTTATTTAGAAGTCTGTGTATATTTTGTTCCCAAGGAGAATCCTTCAGATTTGCTTTAGCTTTATTATCAAGGGAATCATAAATTCAAAACATCAAGAAGCAAGTTTTCAGCATTTAACAGATTATAAAATTCAGTTATACTAGAAATGTGGAGTGAATTTCTTGTATATGATTTCCTTTTGCTTGGGGAAAAAAAAGAAAAAACTTTCTGAATTAAAAATCTCCCTATGCTGTCACTCCTCACAGGTGAATAAATTTACACACATATTTAAGCACTACAGAACAAAAATGGAAAGCCCTCTCTTTCTACATAGCATTTTGCTTTGGGGGAAAGCTGAGGGAAGATGAACTGTGGGAGCGTTGATAGGGTAAAAAGGAAACACTGTCATTCCTTCTGTCATGTTAGAGTTCTCCACAAGAAGGCTTTTAAAATACAGACTTGTCTTTCTGTGCAGATGCTCAACATTTAAGCAAGGAGTGTGGGTGATAACGTATGGGAGAGGCGTATAGAGGGAAGAGTCCTGGAGAGAAGATGGGCAATGTGGGAGGGCAGAACAGATACAGAGAGGAAACATACATAAAATTAAGCTAAAGACGACACAGTGAAAAATGAGTCATGGGCTTAAAAAGGCACAGAAAATAAAAGACAGGAAATTCTTATACAATTATTCATACATGCTGTCTATGGGTAGTTCTCCAAAATTTGTAAGAAATCAGCAATGGAGCTCCTCATTTCCTGTACACTAGGTTAAGGCAGATTTTCTTTTTTTTCTTTTTTTTTTTTCTTAAGAGCAGTGTAGTTTTTTTTTTTTTTTTTTTTGGAAATCCCCAAAAAAAAAAAAAGCATTAAATATTAATCCATATTAGGCAGCCCAGGAAAGTAAAGGACACAACAGGCAGAGAGAAGGGCAAAGAGGAAAAAAAAGACTCTGTGAAAGTGCACAACACACAACTGCTTACCTGTTGTTCCTTCCTTTTCTGTAACATCGATTTATATTACTAAGTGAAGAAGTAGTCACCATTAAGTAGATTTATGGTTTGGAGAATCATTTTATTGCATGTCTCTGGGTCACATTTCTAGTCAAAGCTACACACAAAGTATAAGAGTATGTAAGGAAATTGTTATTAGGAGTCACTTAGCACATGTTCTGCATTTGGATTTGCACAAGTGACATTGCCTGAGATAGCCCTAGAGCAATCACTGAAATCAGCTCTTGGCCTAACTTTGTGTTTGGGAGAGAGCTCCAGTCTCCATCAGTAAGGAGGAAACATCACCTGACATTTCAAACAGTAGAATAGGAATTTGGGACATTAATTCAGTTTATTTCTCTGAATTCATGCAAGTGAGTAGGATGCAATCACAAGACTGCTGAAGCTTTAAGAAGGTGTAAGGTAGAGCCTGAAGTGGTGAGTACCAGGAATGAAGGGAGGGTGGAAATTTGATTTTTGGGAGCTTGTTTGCAAATTGTGACAGCAGTTAAAAAGCTAATTTGATTTCAGTATGACTAATACCCAGTGCAGCCAGAAGGACTGTGCATTCTTGGCTCTCAGGAGATGGCCTTGGTCATCGGTGAATTTGGAGTAAGGTGGTAATTGACCAAATTTAATCACTGTACTTTCAGAAGAAAATACTTATTAGGCAAGGACTTGTCTTGAAAATTCATCTTCAAAAACACCTTAACAAAGACTAAATATAAGTTTTTCCAGCTAGTCAAGTGTAAATATAAAGAAATCAACACAGAACTCAACCCAAGGAGCTGCCTCCTTTTGCCTTTATTAGTCATAATGCAACCAGGATTCAACAGGTTAGCAGGAAGGAGGCTCCAAATATTTTTCCCATTGAAGGCGATGTACTTTTTTGTTGTCTGAAGCTGTGCAGGGAGTGGATTTGACTGAATTTAGCCTAGAAGGATATGAGATGTAACGTTGTTTAAGAAGGTGCCTTTGTTCTTACTCTGACAAGTTTGTATCTGAATCAATGAACATGAGCTCTACCTGAGATAACGCTTCCAGTGCATCTTCTGAGCTCATTTTTAAATTTGGGCAGAAACAACTTCACCAAATAAAAGATTTCAAAACCATTTTACAATCTATTTTTAAAATATTCTTAAATTACAGTATTTAAGGGGGGAAAGAGAGAGAGAGAGAGGAAAAAAAAAAAAAAAGCTTTTAATATTTCTGACTGTGAAGTTCTCTGCAGAAAACTACTCTCCAACAAATGTTCTACTCTCCAACAAATGTTCCACGATTGGGGCTGTTGCAAATGCTAAGTTAATGTCCAGTTTCGATTAATTTAGATTCCTTAAATCAATTATCGTATTGTAACCAAATGCAGTGTAATACCAGCAGTGGTGGTAGCTGTTTAACCACTGACTTAACAAGACTCAAGTATTTCCAGCCTTATTCTGGGATATGCCTGGAAATAAAACACTTTTACTAGTGATATTATATTTAAAATATTGATTCTTCACAAGAGGATAGAAATACTTTGCAAAGATAGTAGAAAATTGATAATATTTACTTTTAAAAATGCTCACACCACCTATGTATTTGCATTCAGGCAAATTAGCTTAGTAGCAGGAATATTTGCTGAAACAAATGAATTTAATGTGGACAGTTACTTACAGAGTGATAATTTAAATTCACAGTTATGAATGTTAACACAGAAAAAACCATTATGAAAGTCATCCTCTTCCAGCCATGAACAGAATACTTACAGAAGTAGTTAAAACACCTAGAACATAAATATGCTTTGCAAATCTAATCAGTACATTTTACTTGAATATTTGAACTTTCTAAGGAGAAAATCACTAACAGCATGATCAGCTTTGAACATAGAAAATACAACACACACTGGAATAATGCATCACTCACCACATTCTCTGAAATAATGGTTTTCTGGTATGCTTGTCCACCACGTTTTAGGCAAAGTATTCTGGATACACAAACGAATGCTGCTTGCCACCAGTGGAGACTGGTACGGCATTTTGGCAGCCAGATGAAACAAGACCAAGGTAGGACCAATGAAAGCGGCCCAGTGTTACTGGCCGGCAATAACTTTCTTCTCAGAGATAGATTCTTTTTCATTATATTTCTGGTTGAGTGCAGGTGTACAAAGTAATAGCCTATGGCAGTGAACAGGAAGATGAAACTCAATAAAAACTGGAGAAAGAAAATTCGTTTTCAGTTTGTGTTAGTTGTTGCTACTGCAAACACAGTGACATGCTTTTATCACATAGAAGCAAAGAAAGTCAGCATGTAATGTTTGATCACTCATCCTCTCTCTACTTTACTCAATACAGGAAGCATAATGTTCTCTCATGTACATACATGTGTGAATGTACACATTTATATGTGCACACAAGGCACACGTAGGATGAGCACGTATAAGACAAGCGCTCTAAGCACCCCCACATGCATTGCTAGCTAGTCTCATGTGAGGTGGAAGCACAGAAATTTGTTTGGCTGAGGCTCAGTATTTGGACCTTATACCCTCAAACCTAACAAAACGCTTACCTTCATTAAGAATCAGAAGTTGCAATTCAGAAAAGAAAACAAGAAAACTAAATTCAAAAAAGAAAAAAAGAAATGAGTCCTTGATGTCTCAAAGTCAAAATTTCCCCATCATGGTTCACCATGAAAGAATGCAAGACTGTTGCTTGACAGAGGGTTGCTTTCTTTTTCTGTACCATATTTTCTTTCATTAGAAGTATGTTTTATTCCAGAAAGAAAGAAGTTATCTGTCCCAAAAGCAATTCTGAAACATTCGTTTGCTCTACCGAGTACAGATAATTTTGGCAGAGCAGATTTTCCGTAGGCCTGGATGTGGATTTGATTTATATTTAAATGCAGTGACCTTCCTGGTCACAGATTTTATCATCTGCATCCATGTGGGTGGGGAGAAAAAAACTGATACTGCAGATTTAAAATCTCCCTAGAATCTACCCTATCGTTCTCCCAGTTTACGGAATCAAATAACAACATTGCTAAAAGAAAAAGAAAAAGTGTATTAGTAATGTACCTGAAATTCCTCTGCCTTATTATCATGGGAACAGATAATAAACATAATCTGTTAAAAAAATAAGATAGCAGTTGACTTCTTCTCTTGAATGTAATTACACAGAATATTTCCACGAGAAATGCATATCATTTTTTTTAAATTCCCTCTTACACTAGCATATTGCTCTAACTATACCACACTAATACCATAGTTTGCATGTTAGATTACTAGCAGAATAAGTGATGGTTGTGCATTGCAGACTCAATAATTACACACCTACCTGGATGTTTTCATTGAACAAGCAATTCAATGTGCAAATTTAGAAAAAGGTTCATGATTTTTCCACCATGCAAAGAAATGTACTTAGTTACTATTTTTTTTATTATTTCATTTTGTGTGTTCCTTTTCCACTTTAAGAAGTGAGATGTCTTAAAAATAAGATCTTATTATGACACACAGAAATGAGTAGTTCTGTATCTAAACTGGGAGAAGATTTAGGTAATATTGTTGAAATATATCCCTCTGAGCAAGAACAACTATTGTAGTATTTCACTACGAAAGAAATTAGCTAACAGAAAAAAATTATTTTTAATACAAATACACAACATGAAATTATAAGAACTGGTCGACATGGAACATTTTTTTCTGATTTTAGTTTTAAACTCAATAACTGTACTTTCTTTTCAAAGCTGTATTTTGTGACTCAAAGTAGTCTAAGAAGCATTATAAAGGTGCTACACAATATCACTATAGTAGAGTTTGAGAATCAGCAAGCTACTGTCACCAACTACAGCAAACAAATAATATAGGGAGGGTAAATAAATAACACGCATTATGAAAAATACATTTTCGTTTGCTTTTAGTTTTATAAGCAAGAGCCTGTATAATAATGTACAGCTATTGTGTGCATGTGCACATTTGCAAGCACACATGCAAACACCCTCAGCTGTACAAACAATGTCTCTTTTTTTGACAGTCTTTTAAATGTGTTTCCTTTTTTTCTACCTATAGTTGTATTTAGACACTTTTGCCTGTGCAACCAGGCTGAATAATGGCTCAGAACTATCTAAACATGCTGGGAGCAATATGCTTCATTTTGAGCCTCAATTTGCACCTGAATCATATCATTATATTCAGCAATATCACACAGTGTAGAAAACTTTCCATGTTTAAAATTGTGAATGTCATTTGGAAATAACAGGTGAGCAGGAAAAGTTCAATAAAAGGTGAGGCAATGGAACAACAATAAAGATATCCACTTTTTTTTAGAAAAAAAAAAGCTTTCAGATATTAAAGCCACAACATATTTAAAGTTGATTCAAGGGTTTGGGAGAAAAAAAGGGAATTAATTCATGATGTCATGAGACATTATTAATTCATGATACTGATAATAGAAGCTGAACTCGTGAAAACTAGCCACTATGTGCCTATACTGCTTGGTGGGTGTGTGGATCTCCTCCAGGCCACAACAAAGCCAGAGGGGAACTGGTGAGGTGGTAGGGAGGCACAGAATTAAGCAACGAAGGAACTCAGTGAGAACAAATAGGCCCTGTAACACCAGAGCAGCATTTTAGTCCCGTAGAAGATCTCCTATCAGGTTGCTTTTGGAGGGATTCAGAAACGTGCTTTGCTCTAGCTGCAACCTGCATGGGGAGAGGATCGCCAATAGGTCGCATGGAGATATCTCAGACACTTCAGGGCATGTAAAATGGCACCAGGCACCTATTTTTAGGCAAGTGAAAGCCTGTGGTACTGGTAGTGCTCTCCATGGAGGAATTTCTGCACCAGCATTATTTTAAATATTTATTAATGACCTGGAAGACAGCATTAAAATATTACTGAAGAAGATGGCAGATGAGCCGGACAGACTTGTCACTGGGACATTGGTAAGCAATGGAAAGAAAGGCAAAGATGCAGCTCAGCCACCACAATATTTGGGTGCAATCATTTAGCTCAGCTAAAACAAAGAACATCAGACACAGGCACTAGATGCATGACTATTTTGGAAAACAGGGTTAAGGAAGAATCTGGGAATCATGGGAAATAATAAGCATAAGGCACTGGCTTTGCAGGTGACAGTTCTATCCTTGGATTACAAACTAGGAATATGTTTTATAGAGAAGTTGTCACTTCACTAGATGTCACACTCTTCTTCCATTACACTTATGGGACCTCCCTTGTAGGAGAATCTGAAAAGCCATCCTACCTTCTACTACTCATGACCCCTACAGCCATGAACATCATCATGACTCTAATCTGCAAGTAACAAAAAGCACGAGGTATTTCTGAGCTGTTGCAGATACATTCATGGTGACAAGATGACCTCTGATTTGCAAAGAATATATCTCTCTTTGCCCTCAGAATATTTATTAAGAAATGGGACAGAAATAAGGTCAACTGAGGCTCGGGGCTGATGGTGAGGAGAGCACTACCAGACTATAAGACTACATTAACTTTTTATGTCTGTTTTTTTCTTTTTTTCTTTTCTTTCAGAATAGCCTGAATTAAATCCCAAGCTCCAAATACATCAATGTGTGCAGGTTTCAAGATCACTGTCAGAGTTTTAGCTGATCCTAAAACTCTATGCAGAATCTTCCCTCATTTCTCTTAAATCATCTCTGTGAATATGGAACAGGCTGTAAGATTAGAAAAAGTCACCTCATCAAACACCTCAGGCTGGAACAGATACTCTGTAATGTGCAAGTAGTAAGTGCAGTAATGAACTAGATTTGTCCAATATTTTGTTTATTAGTAGAACCAAATACTGTGTCTCTACTGATATATTCAACAAAATGTTATCAAATATAAAATTTTTAATGCTAAAGAATTTGCTGAGCATGATTAACTGATTTCAGAATTGAAGAGATGCTTGTGGAACAAAACCTACATAGTGTGATCTCTGAGAAATGTTATGTCTTTCTACTATTAATATCAATAACCTAAGGTCCTTCTCAGGACACGGCTGAGTGAACTCCATGTTCAGCCATTTCCCAAGACTGCAAATATGAATGATTTCCCTTCCTGCAATGCGAATGTTCAGATGAGAACAGCTCCAATGCATATCCATTTTGAGGAGCATGGTTTGAGCCATTTTCTCATTGCCAATTAAGAAATAGCCATTCTAAATCTGAAACAACTCCATAGAAACACATTTATGCATTGTTTTTTTACTGATGACTGTCTTTGTGGTAGTGCACAGACCCAGCTGACAGCCTTGTTGTGACCCAGAGGACTGCTCTGCCCCAAAATGCAGCAAGCATTTTCCTGTTGTTACAGAAGAGAGTTGCCATCAACATGCCTTTTGAGAAGGCAACAGAAATGATGATACTGGCAGGCAGTTGCTGGACAGCCACTGAACGCTCCTTCTGGTGCATCATTTGGGCGGCTGGGCTGGAAAGGATGTTACACAGCTGGTGTGGGGACAGTGACAACCCTGGCCGAGGGGATGCCGAATGACTCGGTGGCTGTGAAACCGGGAGGCTGACAAAATCACCAAGGTCTTATCATTGCATGGCTGTTCATTTACGCAAAGAGATCATTACAATCTCATAGTACTGGAGCTACTGACCTCCCTCCCTCTTGAGTGCCCAGAGCTGTTGTACAAGGTGTTTCCAGAGCAGTGAATTTCTGCACTGTGTAGGATGGATGCGATGCGGGATGGCCCACTACAAGCTATCCCTTCCCAAGGGTTACATACCCTAGCTCTGGGTGCCAGAGGATGTGCCACAACTATGCAGGAGTCATCTCCAGAGTGACTCATAGCCATCTTGTGGGGCAGGGAACAGATCGCCAACAAACCAGAAGTTAGAAGCAAATAGTTCGTAGTCTAGCTCCTGGTCAGATTAAATAATATAAATTTAGGCAGCAAAACATGAGTTTTACTCAGGAGAATTTAAATACATCATATAATATCTCTGTTTGTGTGCACACAGGTAGGTCCTGCACATCCCCTGTAGCAACCATGTCCCCTCTCTTTCAAGGATCCTGCACAGAAGCAGCTTCCTAGCAAGGGCAATACAGCAATACTGACGAAGCCCTGCCTTTACTGCCTGAGCTACAGAATCAATTCTAGATATAAATTCATTGACTAGTCTGTAATTATACGTAGCTATCTTAGGTTTGGTATTTGCCAGGATATATTTGCAGTTTGGAGATTTGACTGGAATTCTGGCCTGAGCCCTCTGGGTCACACCCAACATCTCTTAAGAGAACAGGTTAATCACCGACAGGAAAAGCTGGGTCAGTCTTTCCTTTGAATAACTGCATGTTTAAGTTTTTGACAGCAGTGGGAAATGCTTAACTTTCCTAATAATTTTAAGGACTGAATGTTATGCATCTTATTTTTAAAGTAATCCTTTAAAGAAAAGAGTCAATTCAAGATTATTTTCCTTGGTGTTTTCTCCTATAAGTGGGGTGAGATTTTCAAAAATATCAAAATACTTGAAGTTTTTTTTTATCAATCTTTTGATAGCTGCATTTTCCATGAAAATAAGATATTATATATATATAAATATATGTATGTTTATTTTTTCCCCAAGGACAGGAAGAATAAAAGCTCTCAAGATGCCACAAAAGAGGTGGAACAGCTTACCTTCCTTCAACACATTCAGCAATTCGGATGTAACTGTCACTGTCATGATTTTCACACATGTAAACAAATAGGTTTAAAGGGGAATTAGGGAAGAATTACGTATCTATTCTCTCTGATCCCTGTAGTTCTGTAACATAAGACCAGCATGGCTGAATATATACATTTTCTGAGCTGTATTTATATCATAGTAGTGGTATGTGTATAATGAGAGTATAATTACTACAGGGAAATTTAAGTTTTTACAGGAAAGTGCCAACTGTGCTTTTGTAAAAGTATTTTCTGGAATGTTTTTTTCCCAGATATCAGCACAGCTGCATTTCTCAACTATCTGCAGAGCCAAACTAGTTCTGTCTCCTCTAACTTTTCACTGAATTTGTTATACAGGTAAGTGAGAAGAATTCATGATCCTTTTTAAACTAAATGAAGATGAGCAAATCTAATCATTAAAATGAACTGAGTAACTATTATAGAAAGTTTGGGAATAATGTGAAAAAACCCTTGACACTCGGTGTAATTGGCATCATGCAATAGACACTGTGGTTCTAATTACACACATTCCCTATTGGGTAGAATAGGAATAATGTTTACACAACCAATATATCTGGGAAGAAGATCTTAGGCAAGTATAATACCCTTTTATAGACACTATGAACATCTACCATATTAAACAAACATGCTCATACTGTAAACTGAATTTGGCCCCTTGAAGGAAAGGGGCAGAAATAATCATGATGTGCACT
>NW_010584819.1:373698-391782 GCF_000705375.1 Tinamus guttatus | reverse complement strand
GGTAGAAACTAGAAATACGGAGACGTGAATGATTCTTAAAATACATTTGGAAAATGTGTCAATTTTCTGTGATTTTTAAAACCCCCCATTGTCAAACCACAGTTTGAAAGGGTACCTTGTCTTTTATGCAGTTCTTGGAACATGTCAGCCTTTTATAGCCTGGTGGAAATACATAGATCTAGTCTCTGGGTTTTCCTTTTAGTGTCTCCAAAAAAAAAAAAAAAAAAAAAAAAAAAAGCCATGCTTCTAAGTTAAAACTGCATCCTTACTTTTCTGAAACTCCTAGGAATTTGCATGTCATGTTCCTACTTCCTGAAAACAAAAGCTACAATCAGAACACTTAAAAAACTTAAGTGACAGTCTTCATTGGACACAAAGCCTCAAACATACTGAAGCAACAGCCCGCTAATCCACCTGCAAATTCACATTAGCTTCTTACTGCTAGTTTCAATAAGTGAAAGTCATGGCGCAGGCACCATAAAAATCAGATTTATGCAAGTTTAATAAGCCTCATTGCAAGTTATTTCTCAGATTTTCATGGTCTGCTTATCTTGGAAAGCCTGTAGACAAGAAAACAAAAACCCTCTCAAAGCCAGCATTCTTCCAGCAGCACACAAAACAAAAGCAAAACAGTAATTTCCTCTGCTGTGCCACAGAGAGGAGTCAACATTTTGCTCAGTGCAATGCTGTGAAAGCTCTCATGGTGGGAAACACTTCTTTGTCATAGAGAAGCTCGAAGTTCTATTAAGAGATAAGCTTTTAATTAAACTGGACTTACTGAGAAGCTGCTAAAGACTATCTCGCTGCTATCCTGCTGCAGAGACTGTCAATCGCGGCACTGACAGCGAGCGGCTCTATAGCTCAGAGCCATGAAGTATTTTCCTTTTCTTAGTATGCATGTCACAATCAAAACATGAACTCGGCTGTACCATATTTTAAACTTATTGTTTCATTACTCAAATACGTTTGCTCCATTGCCTGAATTAGGCCATACAATTGGTCTTAAAATCAGTGGAACAATTCAGCTAAAATCAGCACTCATAGCATCCTAGTCCAGAAGGACAAAATTAGCCATTATAAATTAGCCATTATAAATTGCTTAATATCATCAGTTTTTTTCCCTCCTTCACCATTTAGTTGGCAAGTGGAGCTCTCAATTCGGAGACTGCTAGTCAAGAAGCTGCAACAGCCCTGGCTAGTAAGTATTACTGAAAGGGATGGAATGATCATGGAGAAGTGATAGAAAAGCTGTAGTTTGATCCTGCTTGCAAAGCTGTGCTACTGTAAACATTGACATATCTTGAGATGGGAAATCAATGACGTGTGTGGTACAGGTCTAACCCTTCAAAAAACAGGTACCAGATATCCAAACAGAAAGCAGTTCTGGAGAGCTGATCAGACTGGATTTGCAATTCCAGTCTGGGAGTTTCTTGTTGGATTTTCACTCATTCCAGAATTTACTCAGTAATTATCCTGTTGCATCCAAGTAGCTCAAGTTTATATATATTACTTAAAATACCCTGTCAACGTGCAAATTATTATATGAAACTATGGGGGATCATATTCAATGTAGTTAGGAGTCATAATAATGATCACCTAACATACAGCATAAGTGGATTTTCTTCTCAGAGCTCGCATGCATCCTTTACTTCCCTTTGCTTCCCTGTTCCTATTTGCTGCTTCTGGTTTTGCTTTGGATTAAAATTTCTTTAAAGAATAGATACAACTGCTGTCTATTTTTTTTACTCTAGCAATACCAATAAAATAAAATTAAAAGTTATTCCATTTTAATATAAAGAGTTTTATTATGTTTGCTCTGTCTATACTGCTTCTTTCCATGACGGATGGGCAGGAAATATATTGCCTCCATTTTTACTCATAATGTTCTAGCACCAGTATGGCCTAATTCAATTTGCTCCTTAAATAACCTTCAGAATTCCTCGCTGTTGTCCCTTCTGGTAGAAAAATGGATATTGTGGTACAAAATAGCATATGACTCACCATGAGCGACGACAGTCTATTGACCGTGTAGGTGGTCGAGCGTTTTTAGATAATGGATGGTTCAAATCGCTTCTCTCTCCTTTGGCTTCAGAGGGCATGGCTGTCATGACACAAGCTGACTTCATAGCAAATGATCTGAAAAGAGCCCCCAAAAAGGAATATTTCCAATATCATACAGGAAGCATTTCATCGGGCAGTTTTCAGGTCTCCCAAGTCCAGGCCAATGTCAGAATCACTCAATCATTCCTCACACCACTAGCAGATAGCTCAGAAAAGAAATACAGTAAAGAAAATCTAAAAGTCTTTTGGAATGTAAACAACTGGAGCCACAACCTATGCATATAAGCCTTTCAGCTTTTGTGCAGGGTCAGGCCAAAAATATATTCCTGTTTGAAGATAATTCAATCAGTGAAATCAGCATGTTTGGTGTTTTTCTTGCCTGAAATATTTAAAAGCTGTATGTGCTGCATATAGAAGCATGCAAATCGTGCTTCCGTGACTTTCGTTGTTTTACAAATCAAAGGTAGTTATTCTCATTCATACATTCCACTGAAATCAAAACTGAACAGTCATTTGGGGAAAGAAGAATAGAGGAACAACAACTTCCATGGAAAATGGTGTCATTATGCAGTCTCTGGCTAACTCCCACATGTGACAGGTCCATTGCCTAGAGTGTCTTTACAAGCACTGGTATATTCTAATAAGCACATATGATTATCGACCCCCTTCATTATAATCACTGCCATCACTACCAGGACAGCACTATAAAGATAACTGAATGGTGTTTTTGTGGAAACTACTTATCTGAATTCAGGAAGAGTCTATCTGAACGTATTTCTAGCATTTTCTTCTGCAAGATCATAATCCATGACTAAAATGAATGTGAGAAAACTATTTTAGAAAAAAAAAGGCAGTTTAAAGTAGACAAAAGTGTTTGTATTTGAGCATGAAATTAAAAGACTGACACTAAAGAAGTATACTTTAAAAATACAGACCTCTAATGCCGTGTATACCTTTAAAACAAAATAACATTAATATGAGGTTTTGAAAAATAATGAACAAATACTTTAGGCTTAGTAGCAGGTGTTTATTTGATTTTCAAAAGAGCTAAATAATCACTTTCTAGTGACAAACAAGTCCTCGAATGCTCAGGATTTTGAGAATCAGAAAGAAGTGTTTTTAAGAGCCTGTTTTATGATCTCGTTAGTCCAGGTACGCAATCTCAGCACTATGAGGAGGAATATAAATAGGTTCCACTAATAACTACAGACCTGACAATAGTTTACAAGAAGGCATGGCATTTTCAAGAGTGTAGTCAACACTGCAGTTTTAATTTATCTACCTTTCCACCCACTTGGGCATATTTCTTTCCTCATTTTAAATAACTTTGCCAAAATATTAAATGGCAAAAATAAAGCAGGTTCTCAATAGTATTATCAGCAAATAAGCACCAGAGTTCTTATAATTAGCCTAGAATTTAGTATTTTTACATTTTTATTAATTTTAATTTTTTTTCTTAAACTTTATTTGCTTATTTCTCTTATTTGAAAATGACCAGATCATTAGATTACTTCTGCTTCTAGATTATTCACACACACTTGTAACTGTGTTCCTGCACCCATTTCATGATTAGGTAGCCAGTGAGTATCCACATACCATGATTATACCCGTCACAGATATCCCCCCACTCTAAGTTCAACAAACAGTCTCTGGCAGGGACTTCATAAAATACTGAATATAGAAATTGCTTAAATGATTGGAAAAAAAAAAGAACAAACCGGAGTTCATACGTATTTACTTGTGGTCATTTCCATTCCTTTTCTCTAGCCCTAGGATTGCAAGAAAAAAAGCTTCGGATGATATTTCCTTTCTCATAAAGCAATTTGATTTCATCTTACTCATATATCTATAATACATTGCTACAATTTTTCATTGCTCGTATATTGCATTCTTCCATTAAAACCGAAGAAAGTGGTTTCCAGCATTCATTTAAAGACTTTAGCTTTCACTGTACTCTTCTTGATTTCCAGACATAATTTTATTTCACAGTACATTAATTTCTATTATACACTTTCATACTTTATCATTAACACCCTTTCATTATTTCAATAAACAAAGCTAAATGTAGTGTTGGCTGTTTGGCTCCATGCTTCAGTAATCTCACCATGTTTCAGACAGCTGTAGGACAATCAAATAAATGACTGAAACACACCATTGTTTTAATTATACTTATTGATTCAAGGGTGTTTAAATAGTTGTTTTTTTTCTTGAACAATAGTGTATTTATGCCTATAAATTGATTAATGGATTGCCATCTTTATCATGCAATAACCAATCTACAGCTGATTAAGCAATGTGTTTCTTGGACAAATTAGCTAAATTATATATGCCAAACACATCACATTCCCCATTTAACAGAAGAATTTTCTTGCTAGGAAATCTTTTTATCATTAACTCTCCTCAAGTCTGATACAGCTGCTAATGAAAGAACAAGGCACTTCATACAAGCAACACTGCAAAATGCAGCTGTGCATCCTGCGTGGGCATCATGTTCTCATATACACAGCGCCCCTCAGCATGGGTGGGGACTCAGTATTAACAAGCAAAGACATAAATTATTCCAGATTGGTAGAGAGGACTGCTCTGTAGCAGGTAAATATACCTGCAGAACTGCAAAAATGAAACATTGATAACATATTTACTGAAGAACTTTCATCGCGTATGTTGTTATTATCCATATCTCAGATGCTTCACACTCACTGACATGGAAAAGAAGATTCTTGGGAACCCATTCTAGAGTTTTTAGACCTGTGTTACCCAGAGTTAGCAGCCATACTGCACTTTCCCATAATTTCACCTGTATCACTAACCCCCTGTAATGCACCTATGGCTGTACCGTTGCATTTGGAAACACTCAGTAAATTACAGGCTGTTTTGGTTGTATTGAAGTGGCTTTCAAACAAAGCAAACAATGGAAGAAATTTCAGCGGAACAACTTTTAGAAAATGCAAGTGAAAATGGAAGTTAGGATACTACAGAAGAAGTAGATAAAGTAGATTCCCATCTCTGAAAACAAAGACCTGTTCACCTGCAGGAATCTGAACTGCTTCAGATTAGCACACATTTATGCTACAGAGGGAGAAAGGGTTATCTGCAGGAAACCTGTGAGAAAAAGGCATTTTCTTAAGAGAGTGAGGCTGCATCTCCCACTGGTATGTTTGCTGTGAGGTAAGAGGAAACCTGCTGAGCAAGGCAGCAGGTTAAAGCAAACCATGCTTCCAGCAAAGGCTTTCACCTCAGACATCTCTACCATTCATACTAGTATTGCAGCAAGCTAGAATTGGCAGTTGTTGAGGGGGGTTGTGCTATTTTGTTTAACAAGAATCTCCATAGTAAGCTCTTCCTTTACATATATTCATATAAACAAATGCAATGCAACTCTCAGTCATAGTGGGTAGTTCTGACATTATCACTAGGTAAGAAGGAATTTAGTTCTTAGTCTTACATCTATATAGTCTGTCCAAATGCACTACAAATTATTTCTAGAGGCCATGAGGTCTCATCACTTTAGAAAATTAAGGCAAAGGTTATCAATGTCAATTTGAAAAAAATAAAAAAAAAATTAAGCCTACCTAGCACAATAAGAAGACCTACCACAATACAGATCAGAAAAACTCATGGGATGTTAGTTTAAGGATTTTGCTCATTCACAAAATTCAATTCTTTGAACTCTCTCCTGCAATAAGAAAGGTAAGGGAGGGACATACTCAAACTCTAGGAAGGCATTTTCAAGAGTCTAGGCAGGCAATTCTCTTTCAGAGTTTCAAAATAGTTCCTGCCTACCCTCAAACAGTAATTACTGAAATTCAGAAAAGGGGGCATATCTGTTTTCCAAAGTTAATTCAAGAGAAAATGTAATACATATGACTCTTGCTTCTGACTTCTCAAAGTTTTCTTTAAAATCTTTCACCATGATTCTTTCTGAGCCAAATGATGCTGATCCGAGAGCACTAAGCAATAGTTAAGCAATTAATGACTGCAGTTATCGCTGTGGTAGGCAATATTCAGTGAATGATGGGGGAAGCACAGAAGCAGCCTCTCTGTGCCTCAGGTCATTGCATTCCTTCTAACTTTAAGACATTTTCTAATATGACATGAGAATAGAAATTCTCATGAGAGATGAGAATTTCACATGAGAATAGCCACTGATGGTATTTAATTGGCCATTCAGAGCACACATTTCTCCTTTTCTAGCTAAATTTCCACAAGTTTTTTTTTTTTTGAATGGCAGTAGAATTGTCAGATTATGTAGAAAACTGTTTATTTTTCTCATTCATATGATTAAACTTTCAGACTTTGATTTATTTTGTCTTACAAAACCTCTTTTTTGCTTTTTGCTTTAAAGTCAAAATACTTCACAGTCAAATCAATGTTTGTCACAGTAACTACATAAAATGCAGAACTATAATTTTAATGTAATCTTTATGAAAACAGCAACTTCAATAAACTCACCAGTCACTGAAATTGTTGATATTAAGGCATGTATATTTAATACATGATCAAGAAAACAAGCTCCTGGAAGACTCTCAGTTCCACAATACTACTTCTTAAGGGACTATGCAACATTACTACGACTGTGAAAAGAAAAATGTAAAAGTAAGCCTATAGAAAATCTGCTCATCTTTACAGTCAGCCAGCAAAAAGCACAGTACATGGCTGATGTGTTTTCACCTATATTCAGTGCACTGGTACCTGCGCTACTAACAGCAAGTTTGTCTCAGTGACTTGTAATGCTTCCAAGATTCTTCTGTCTTTTCTCAATATGTGATTCACATATAAACTCTGCAGAGAACAGCTAGGTTTTGTAGCATTTTTCTATTATAGATGTTTTTAACCTGATGCTTTAAAGTTTGTTTTTAAAGGTGATCCACATTTATTCAAATATTACTTGGCATTTTCTTTAAAATTAAAAAAAAAAAAAAGCAAGTACCACATACATCCCTCATGATCACATTTCTCTCTGCCTCTGTAGCACACAGGAAAGTTTGGGACGTGCATCTGAGGACACACAGGACGTACTGTATTTTTTTGCGCTCCCCTCCTCCCATTATGTCTACTTTTTTTATTATTATTTTTTATTTTTAATACAGCAATGTATTCTGAAAAAGGCTTTTTTTTTTCCCCTACAGGCTCCCTATAAGCTCAAAAATACAAATTGCATTTATATATCAACACTGTGTGGAAAAGCTCTTAAAAAGTTATGAGTCAGTGTTCAATCGAACTGAACTATAGACTTTATACTGAACTCCAAAGTGCAATAAGCAGATTACTCCCACCCAGTCTAGACACCAAACTTCTGAGAGCTCCTGAACATTTGTTTCCAGATGGAAGAACAGTAGATCAAAATACAGGCAGCAATATATTTTTGCATTATGTAGTACAACATATCTAATTTAGCAGACTGTCTGCCTCTGAACCAGCTGAAGCTTGCACTTTGTTTTTAATTAGGCCTCCATAGTATCCTGCTTGTGGTAGTGTTAAATAATCTTTACCAGATCAACTCCTGACTGCAATTTGAACACAAATATGTTCCCTGCTAGGCACTAAAACAGTGTGGATTTTTCATAATACTTTTCTAAAGAGCTATGACAGGTCCATTATACAAGGATAGATAGACAAAAGCAGGAACAAACCAGGCTTTTTTTTTTTTTTTTTTCAGATTTTGAAGAATACCAAATTTCAAATTCCCCCAAAAGTAGTACTTATCTTACCAGGGCAATGGCAAGCTGGCAATGAGGTTCCCCCATGATGGACCTGCTGTGGTGTCCAAGCTCCTTGATGTATGGATCCTACAATGGCAAAAGGAAGTGATCTTTCCTGACTTGCAAGGAATGAGAGCGGGCTGACAGACCCTAAAACCCTGATCACAACCCTGAAAATATCCACAGCTTTCTTTACTTTTGATAGAAGAAATATTATCCATATTTTCCTTTTACATTTCATTTTTGGATTAAACCTCAGGTTTTCACGGTGGATGGTGTTTTGTACCAACCTTTTGAAAGGTAGATGCCAGATAGAGAGGAACATCCTATTGGAGCTTCAGCTGATCTCTACCGCCTTGCAGAAGCATTTAAATTAAATATCTTGGCAAACACAGGCAGCATTTGCCTATTTTACACAGCCAGTTTTCCAGTATTGCTGTCATGTCATATCTCAAGTGAAAAAGAGGGAAAATGATGAGACTAGTCTAATACGATATCCCCAATGTGTTCTTATTTTCTCCAATTCTTCCTTTGAATAGGATCTCCTTTTTTCTGACTGATCCTTCTGGAGATTTTAGTGTTTCTACACCTGCTTTGAAACAAGAGTGATTTCAGTCCAACAATAAAGCAGACACAGAAAAGAAAAGGTCGAAACGCCAGGCACATAGATTTAATTTAGATTTTAATTTAGATAAGACACTGATTATTTTCAAGACATTGGGCTTCACGATCCTCAATCCAGGAGCAAAATGCATGCCCAATTACAGAGGTCCTAAACAAACAAAATCCACAGGTTTCCAGGGAGGTCTTACAAAGCCTCTCGGTGCTTCTGTTCTCTCATTCCCAGCAATGTGGTTGAAAACCATCCTGCTGACGTGGAAGGGTGTCAGGAGTGAACAAAAGGATCTCTGCCATGGTTGTCTCACAGAATAGGTGCCCTCCAGGTGTACCTGGTTGTGCAGGAACCATAACAGCAGCAAGAATATGAAATACTCACCATATCTGCCGTATCCTCTGGAGTTTACAAGCAATGTTGCCTAGAGCATGGCGGCTGCTAGCTAAAGTGTGCCACAAGCTGGGGCATCCTCAAGGGCAGGAGGAAGTATATATGATTCTTCAGAATAGCGCATCAAAGTATGCCAGAATAACAGAAATAACAGAAACAGAAGTAATCATTAAGGCTTAGACTCCATTGCAAACAATGTACCAAAGAAATAGGGAAGAAACAGAAAAATACAACACCACAATCTGCACCCATAACTCGTGCTACCTTTATGAAGTCATATTACATTGCATCAAGGCTGAATGTTTCCTTATACTTCAAAACAGGGATCCTTTGGTGTCTTCAAAGCTATTGCACTCTGCTTTAAATGGGACAATGACATAAAATCAATTCCCAGTAGCTGAGTGTGGTAAATATTTTTATAAATAGGTAACAGATTTCAAGAACACTCTTTGGTTTTCTGAAACAGTTTTTTTTTTCCCCTACAGATAAAATCACCACTTATAGGATTGATTCATTTTTATATATATGACTGCAAACAAGATATTGCGACGTCAACAGCATCACTGCAATCACAGATGGAAGAATACTGTCACTGACTGTTTCATAAGATATATATTTATAATACTGGGTTTCACTTCTTCATTCATCAACTACAATACCTTATTTTTTAAAAGCTAAATCACATTTCCACAAATTAACAGCAGTTTATTCATAGGTTCCAGTAATCTTAGTATCATTATGCACTGCTAAGATATTCCTGCATTCTAAGCTATGCCATGAGGGCCTCTGGAGAACAGGAGGTCACAAAAAGCAGAGCATACTGAGTACTGCTGTGGAATTCAGTATAAACTGCACTGTTACACTGGTGTCAAAATATGAGAGTAAGTCAAAAGATCTGTATTTGTGACTTGGAATAATTTAACTGAACATTTTCCTGTAGTGAAATTGTTGGTGCAGTCATGAGTGTCTGAAGATACTAGCAAGATTGTAAGAAGATGTACGAAGATGCAAATTCTTCTTTTCAAATGGTTGGTAGAAGTAAAAAAAAAATGGCATTTCTAGCACGTAACTTTCTTAAATATGAAACGGAAGCCACAAAGTAGATACAAGACTGAAAACAAAACTAAGTTAATTAGGTTAAACAATTAAATAATCATCTTTTTAACATCTCATGCACTCATCCTTTATTTTTGGCAAGCATGATACAAAGGCTGTAGATTAGACATTTAGAATCAACATTCTGAATCTATTTAATTTTCTAATTTTAATAGTTTTTATAATAAGATATTCTCTTTTCAAATTTGTTTTTATGGAAATTACTGTAGAAAATTAGCAAAAGTATAACTTAATTTACAGTAATCTATGTGACAACACTTACTAAGGTGTTATAAGACTGTGGAAGTACACATGTGCAGTCATTTGGCTGCACAGCCTTTCAGTGCCTGTATGATTTTTGACAAGCCATCAAGTTACTGGTTTTTATTTTTTGCAGAATATGCTCATCATTCTTCTTAATGCCAAAAAGATCAAAAAAAGAAAAAGAAATCTTTTTCACAATGTCGGAACTCTGTAAAATATAGAGAAAGTCACCTGAAATGGCATCTGCCTAAGCAGTGCCTGCACTGTAGGCACTTCATGTTTTAGCTGTTGGTACCTTGCACTTCAGGTTAAGCATCCAAGAGCCAAGATTTTCCTCCGCTCTTTAAGGAAATAGCATAAGTTTCACGCATACATAAACACAAGCCTCCTATATGTTATTCCAGCTTTCACTAGTATGAGCAGTGGCTTACATGCAAATGGGGTGGGTGGGGAAAGGGTAGAGGGTTCTTATCTCTTCCTTACCCTTTCCCAAGTGTGAAGTATCACAAAGATTGAGTGGTTTTAAAGTTAAACCTTGGGAAAATCAAACAAAAAACAAAGCTATATACTTTTTTTTAAGCATAAAGCATAAGCATAAAAATATGCATTCACACATAAAACAAAGACAACCTTGCTGATACTTAAGGAAATTTGGGCTTCATTTAATAACCTCTATTATTTGCAGAACACAAATGTACATAAAAATGTTATGGTGATAATGAGTTGGAAGTGCTTGATAACATAACTTGAAAAAAATGAGAGGGAAATATACATGTATATAATGAAATATTATATGCATGGAAATATTATAAGTATATAGAAATACTACTGTAATAGACAAGGAAGATAGGATTATTAGAAGAGAGTTGCTGTTCCCTTATATATTTGTCTTTTATGATACTTTATCTCACTAGTGGCTGACTTGTGGATCAGCTACAGAAGAAAAACTGCAAGCACACTTTGCCAGGGTCCTTACAGTTATATATTAAGTAGATAATAAACTGATTATTTATCAAATAAAAGTGTTAAATCACACTTAAGCATTTTCTCTTCCTCAATAATCAAGTCAGCTTATAAAAGTTTAAGGCCACGGGAAAGAAATACTCACACAAATGGTTGCTGTCGCATTCCCTTTGGGGATGAAGGCATAGTCTTCATTGAGAGGTCAACACTGTGGTTTTGAGCACTTGCAGTTCCTGTTAAAGTCAGTGAGGATTGAAGTATCTTGTAGGACTAAAGATCAAGTACCATATCATAGTTTTCAGTGGCCTTTGTCTGGTTTGTGTCTGGACATTTTTTTTTCAGTTTACAGCATTTGATTTTTGGTTTTCAATACTGTGGCTACTGCAGAAATGGGCTGAAACATGAAATTTAAAGCTCAAAGGTGGGCAGCAGTTCAGAGGTGATATTGCAGCATGACTCCACCTCTAATTTCAACTAATTTAGGAATTTAAAATAGTTCTTGCTGAAGGGCGTTTTTTTTGTTGTTGTTGTTGTTGTTTTTTTTAAAAAAAAGAGCAAGATAGAGGTATACAGAATAGCTGATCCACAAAAATCATACTTGAGTAATATCATAAAAATGAATCAATGTTGGGGGTCGTGGTGCCAAACTGAAAATGCCACTCAAACTGCTTATACAGCATCCAGTGTGCTGCTTCCAGAGGTGACTGCAAAGCCAGACCAAGCCAGAGGACTGCAGGCATCTGAAAAGAGAGTGGGAAGCAGCAGGGGCACAAATGTCAGTCTCAGCTGCAGTTAGATTTCCTACAATAAGATTTCCCTGAGAGATGGACTTGGAGGATGATTTCCAAAGAGGCTGTGGATATTTTGCCATAGATACTTGCAAACAGACTAAAAGCTCCAGAAATAAAATAAAATAAAACAAACAAACAAACAAACAAAAAAAAACACCACAGACACAAAGTTCCTGAGATCTCTCAAAAGCAGACCAGGTTTCTTACTTGGAGATTTGTCTAAAACCCTTGCACCATCTTAAAAGAAAAGGAGTACCAAGATTGCCTTACTCAGACAAAAAAGCACGTTAGTAAATTAGCTTGCACAAAAGATTTTCGGCATGAAAATCCAAAACTAACACAGACACCTGTTTCAGACCCATAGTATATGTCTGTGAGCAAAACAATTTCAAACAAATATCTCCCCAGAAACACACCTTAAACATCCTCTAGTCAATGCTGTGGGAGTTGCAAGTCTCCTCATGGGTTCTGCAAACTCCCACTCATTATAGAGAAGCTTGGTCAATTCTGAATATCATTCAAATTTGAATCCGAGACAGGATTATGCTCACCATCATCCACCCAGGTGTAGATAAAAGCAGTTTATACATGTATACATCTTCACAAAAATAACTTAAAGGAAAACAAGATGTAAGGAACAAAATCTTCTGAAGAGATTTTTGTAGCCCTTTGCTTAAGGACTCCTCTTAAAAACAACAACAAAAGCTAAGATTAAAAGAACTATTAATATTAGAATATTTTCTCTGTTTTTTCCTTTGTTTTTGTCTGCAAGAGGTAGTTTTGGGTTTACAAACCTTTGTTCTTTTTCCTATACTAAAGATTTAATTGCATATATGTTCAGAAAAGGTGACTGAGGAACAAAAAAGAAAGATCAGCAAATCTATTTACTGTTCACTTTACACTATTCTCAGCTGAAGAAAGTTATTATCACCCTGGTAATATCTGAGATTAGTATTAGGAAACATTCTAGGGTTGTAACCTCAATTCAGCCATACCAAAGTTTTTAAAGCAAAGAGTGTATTTTCAAATAATTTGTGGAAAGCAAGATCACTGTATAAATTGGAAACAAATCTTCACATAATCATCAAGTTAGAGGTAAAATACATCACATTTCTATCAAGATCTAACTTTCTTTTGTAAGTAAATATCTTCTGCCTACGAGTTTATATGAAGCAGTGTTTGCTCATAAAGGGTAGGTGTTTACCTTATCCTACTTATGAAGTGAAGTAGAAAAAAAATGCCCTGAAGATGTCTCTGAAGCTCCTCATGATGTCTAGCCCGGGGTTTTGCAATCTGTTCTCCTGTTTAATATTTCAGTAAATATCACTTTGTTTCACCTAAAGCAAGACAAATTCCAGTCTCCACTGCAATTGATGGTTGCCAGGGGCACGTGCAAAGCATCAGGTGTGAGAGAGTGCTAAATCACGAGCCTATGGAATTAATGTCAACATCCAACTTCTCAGCAGATGGAAAATGTTGCAGTACAGCTCCATAGGCTGTTTCTTTTCTTAAAGGTTCAGTCTGTTAATGGAGTTATGCGCTACTGTAGCACTTCCAGATCAAGGAGGTAGAGCCATAACTGTGTAATCTTCACAATTAGTCTGCTGCATCACACAGCTCATGTTCCTCACTGCACTTCCACAGCAAAGAGACACCTCCTCATCGTCTGCCTCATAGACAGAACCCTGGGAAATACTGTGATAAATACTGCCCTAATTCAATATCCCCAATTCTTAGAGCTTTATTGATTTCCATGCTAATCTAAGCCAGAACAGGATCTAGCACACAGACTTCAGTGGTGATCAGATCTTTCTAATTTCTCCCAAGAGCATACCAATCTGTAGGACCTCATCTGTTGGAACTGTAACTCTTAATTCTGATCAACGCTGTGATTTTTTTTTTTTGCTGACTCACTTTAATATTTCCTACTATACGCATGCAAATGATAATTTAAGACTGATTCTTAATAATAGTTGTAAATACATCTTTGAAGCAGATTTTTTTCCAGCAGTGAAGTGTGATCAGTACATGTTCCTCAAAACTTTTATAACCAGGACAAAATCTCAAACATGAAACAAAATGCTCATACTTTTAATTTAAATAGGAAAAGCTTTTCTAAATCTCTCCAGGATTCAAAGCAGATCAGCCATGGCATTTTCTTTCATTTTACTATTAAAAAGACTATGGCTAACCAGGGACTTTTGATCGGACTCTGTCCAAATCTCGAAGAAAGCACTTGGAACCAGAGTCTTCCTCCAGATAAATCTTTAATTGGACTCTCACTCTTTAACAAGTTTATAATTTGTCTTTTTTTGAGAAATATGGTTAAGCGGACAGCCTCAGATAATTTCTGGAGGGCTCATTTATATTCACAAGACCCCTCTGCTCAGTCTGCTGATAGTCTGGGATCTTTCTAGCTGTCTATTTCTACACCAAGTAGTTCAAAATCAGAGTTTTTAATCTCCCATGGAATTAGCTCCCAACAAAGCAGAAAGTTCTTCCATTTTTTACACTCAAAATCTCTTGTTAGGGGAAAAAAAAGGGAATTCGCCATACATACAGGGCCAAAATTTACTGTTTGCTTTATTCATTTTTAACAGAATAAACAAAATGCAAGTGTTATTATTTGTCCAGTTACAATAACACTCAGAGGCCAAACTAAAAAAGAAAAGCCTCATAAATATTTAAATTAAAATTGTAATATGAGAAAACTTCCTAGCACTTGGTGTCTAGTAACAACAGTAAGTCTTATTTACTGGGCTGAAATCTTTGCCATATAAGTCTCCTTTAATTCACTTAGTTAGTCCTTTAAACAAGTAGAAATTAATTGAAATATTTGTCTGTCTTGATGCCCCACTCTCTTGCAAACTAGTAGTGCTGTCTGCTCTGTTCTTCTTTTCGCTGTTGTGAGCCACATTGCTGCCCTGCATACCGACAGCTATTAGGTCCTTGAGGGCCACTGAAAATGTTCAAGCCAAACTTTCATGGATCAGTACACCTCAGGTAACTGGGTAATGATAACTTTCTTTTCTGCGCCAAAGTATTAGAAGAGAGGTGGGAAGGCATGTTCATTTGAAGTGACAGTGTGGGTGAGCTACTGGGGACCTGAGCGGACAGGACAAGAGGCAGCTGAGCTATTTATTCCTGTGCCAATCTTAGTTTTCCTCATTTCCACCACAGTGCAAATGTATACGTTCACCCTGGGATGAATAAATTATCTGACTCACAGTATATTACAATTGAAAGGGGAGTATCTAATTGCTGGAAAGCAGATGGCCTTACCCTTTTGAGTATGCCTGACAAGAACAAAAAAAATTACTGGCCTGCAGCCATATTCCCATAGGCTGCGATCTTGTCAGATTCTATCAGCCAGGGAAATTTGGATCTGGTGACTGGTCAGTAATGGAATTTTTCAAGGCCAAGAAAATCCTTTCTATTTTTTTTTGTACCAGTCTAGCCACATCTGCATACCATGAAAGTGAAAAAAAAAAGTCTTATGCTGCCAGTCTGCCTTGCTTATGATACCAGTTAATCTGCAACTACGTTGATTATCATTATTACTTCAGCTTTCTTCTTATACTTTATTGCCAATATGTTAATTGTATTATTTTTATGGATAAATAATTCAATGTCAATGTAAGAAACCAACAGAGCCTGTTAATAAGAAGCTGGACTATCCTAGCTTTATGATAGATAAAACACCAAAATATGCAAAACCTTCCAGTATGTTTCTAGGGATATTTTTGATATATTATCGCCTTTGAAAAGCAACATCTCCAAATAAATAGCTTTAGAGAATGTTGGTCTTTTTATAGTTATGTTAAATCTTAGAAATGACATTGCATGGTATATCAAATGGTCAAATATTAGAGGTGAATAATGGCAAATCAAATAATTGAATTTGTAATGTGGAACATAAATGGCTTAAAGTTTTAACCACAAAAAATTGTTGAAACAGAAAAAGCTGACATCATCTTTTTGCAAGAAATTCACTTAAGAGAACACAATGCTATCAGCATAGGAACACCTTGGATAGGAGGTAGTCAGCAAAACAGCTTTACACAAAACAAGACAGTTCTTTCCAAAAGACTCGGTAATTTATATAATATCTGACATAAAGGAGATTTTCTGTCTGCTAAGTATATACAGAAAGAATGATCCAGTTTTAGTTAACATGTATGGACCTATTTCAGATAAAGCATCTTTTACAGTAGAGGTTACTATTTAACAGCAAGTCAAATGTTCTATGCCTATGCCTGTGGCTGACCTTTCTGATAAGTCTGCATACAAGTCTAAAGAGAAACACGAGAGAATACAAAACACTGGAAAAAAACTGATATATGCTTTGAATGAGTTTCCATCAGAATTCTCATCTCCAGGAAAATAGGTAATTATATTTTTGATATTCAGTCAACACTTTTTTTTTCTATGAGCATTAAATCTTAAGGATAGGAATCAATCCCTTCTTAAGAGATTCATGCCCCACTCAGCAAGCTCATGCAAATAATGGTCTACAAAATGGGAATCTCTCTTCTTGTTCTGCCTACCTGATGGAAGTGCCTACCTTGGTGAAACTCTCCCTCTTCTCCACATGATACAGGAGATGTCAGCACAGCTGAATGCTCTCTTATCCAGCATGCAGTGTCCCCTCATCTCTGTGTCACAGGTGATTCCAATGCAGAGTTGCCTCCTGGAGGAATCTGATGGGGAGAATTTGGAGAAATTAGGTCAGATACTACGTAATTGGGGTGTTAGGGAAGCACTAGTGACCTACAAGCTTCCCTAGGGGTCAGTGTGTGATAAAGGTACATAAAAGGAGGAGACAGAAATCCTTGCCAGTGCTTTGCCAGCAAAGGAACCACTGATGGTCCTGACTCCTTGAAATTAATTTGATGGGAAGACCCGGAAACTATCCAACAGACCTATCATTCTGCAATATCAGGAAATATAGAAATAACTGTAGTAGTCTTTGCTGACAAACATAACTTATTTAAACAGGACCACTTGAGTACCCCTTACCTCTGTGATGCTCTACTCATTCAAGAGCATAATGCTGCTCAAACCAAACATTCCTCTTCCATGGAAAAGTAACCTAAAACATTAACAGCAGTGGCAAAATAAAGTCCAAAATCAAATCAGGAGGTGTGTTATCTCTGCCATTTCACATCTGATGAAGTCCCTAGGGGAGGGTTTAGAGACTGACCCTAGTCAACAGGGCAAGCCCGGCTCAGTCTCAGTGTTGGATCCTCTCTGCACTGCAGAGAGCCCCTTCCCATGTCTCATAGAATCATAGAATGCTTAAGTATGGAAGGGACCTCAAGAGGTCATCTAGTCCAACCCCCCTGCACACGCAGGGTCACCTAGAGCACGTGACACAGGACTGTGTCCAAGCGGGCTTTGTAGATCTCCAGAGAAGGAGATTCCACAACCTCTCTGGGCAGCCTGTTCCAGTGCTCTGTCACCATCACTGTTAAGAAATTTTTCCTTAAGTTCCTGTGGAACTTTTGGTGCTTCAGTTTGTGGCCACTACCTCTAGTTCTATCAGTGGCCACCACTGAAAAGAGGCCAGCACCATCCTCCTCACTGCCTCCCTTGAGGTACTTATAGACACTGATCAGATCCCCTCTCAGCCTTCTCTTCTCCAGGCTGAACAGGCCCAGCTCCCTCAGCCTCTCCTCATAGGGCAGATGTTCCAGGCCCCTGATCATCCTTGTAGCCCTGCGCTGGACTCTCTCCAGCAGCTCCACATCCCTCTTGTACTGTGGAGCCAAGAACTGGACACAGTACTCCAGATGCGGCCTCACCAGGGCTGAGCAGAGGGGCAGGATCACCTCCCTCGAAAGGGCTTTCACAGGAAGGGTATGTTGTATATAACCTCTCTTAAAAACACTCCTTCCCCCCATTCATTACCGTTAAGAAGAAATTAAATGAAACAAAGAAATTTGTCTGCTCATCCCAAGGAGAAGCCCGGCAGAGGGGTGAGCGGCTCCGAGGGGACCTTGCACAGACGGCTGCAAGCGCGAGCAGCAGCACTGTCAGTGCCCAAACCCAGCAGGGGCTCTGCTCTGCTTCCCTGCAAGTCCCGTGACATTATCCACAGCTGTATCCTACGGGAGTAAGTTCCTTCCCGAAGCAGCTGTCTCCTTTCCTCCTTCCTGCCAACACACAACCCAGCCACCAGGCACCGAAACCACCCGCGGGG
>NW_010584819.1:325782-373458 GCF_000705375.1 Tinamus guttatus | reverse complement strand
TTGATATTCCAAAGCGGCGCTTCCCCTGGGAGCGGAGATGACTGACCCCGAACAAGACCAGGAGCATGAACTTGAGAGCAGAGCCAGAGAGAGCAGATCGGGGCGGCCAGAGTCATAGCAGTTCATGCTATGCAGCCATGCAGCAACCGCTTCTGACACTGTGCCAGGAAATCACAGGCTGAGACAGGGAAAAGCAGCACTTTCTGGTTCAGCATCTGCCTGCCCACAGAACAAAAACATTTTTCTATTTGTATTATTTTACTAAAGTGTTATCACATAGCGCACAAAGAAATTACATAGAAAATCTGCCAGGTAAACAATATATTATACTATCGTGAGCAGAACACCATGAAATTTGGGGAAATAAAGCACAATAAATATCCATAAATTTCCATTTAACATTTTAAAATTATCCTTGCATTTTAAAATTATCCTTGGTCACCAGTCCAAAAAAATTAATGTTCTTATACTCTCCTGCTTGTTGCACTTATTTTAATAGATTTTTTTTCTCTCCTTATTCAGAACAAGTACATACAATGAATAAAGAGAATTACACATTTCTAAAGCAAGCCATCCTTTCCTTATTCTCCAAATTACAAGATAATTTGCCTAAATAACTTTTCACAAATCATGCTAAGAGGAAGATCTCTAATTATGGCATTAGATGATAGTAAGATTAGATTGCAACACAGTGTCCTGGTAATACGTTAGGAGTGATGACATTAATGGGCCATGATGCCCTTCAAATACATTTTATGAATATTTTTAATATCAGTGAGGCAATTGTACTGAGCTTTGTCTAATAAAATATTTCATTATTTCAAACTGGTACTTTATTTACAGGCCAGTGAACAACTTCAGTTTTAAGAAATGTTGATTAGGAGCACTTTCAGCTAGTATTAGCTTTTCCATGCCCACGCAAGAAGGCAATTCCATTTTAAAGGGTGAAAGACCTGCCACAGCCTTGTTGGACACTGTACCTCAAATTGCAACAAGCCATACATCTTATTTTTAAGCAACTTTAGTTTAAGCTCCCAAGGCTTGCACTGGCACATCAGAAAGCACAGAATCCTTCTCGCCTTCTTTCACAAATGTATTTTCCATGGTTTCTTTTCTGTATCCTTGCATGTCATGAGTGGGGCCAGATACCCCTCTGACAGGCCGAATCAGATGATCTGAATTCCTCAACAACTGGTGATCTTTTTCCAGCCCAAATACCAAGAGTAAGGAAAAAAAATAAAAAGGATGAAATCTAAAAGAAAAAACAAGGTTTAAGAGCTGTTTTTCTTAGTTCTAAATTAGTCATGGGTGCTAACTCAATGTGAAAGGCAATACATATACTTCAGTAGAATTTCTAAACTGTTTTATTCATTTTCTACAAGCAACTAGGTTAGCAAAAATGTGGTTTACAATCAACTTACCAGGAAGAAATCACATCATGTAAATGTCCATATGAACAATGCACTGGCCATTTCAGAGCTTCCATCCCTTCGCATACCCATAATACCACCCCACACTAATGCACTGGCTTTTACCTGGCATGCGTGGAGTAGGTAGCAAAGCAGTGCCGGGGGACAGTTGACACAGGTCTGCTCTTGGTTAAAGTCTTCCGACGTGAGGGACTTGAGGGGCCATTTCACTAGCATGAATCACAATTGCATCTCCAATGTGCACCTGAACTGACGTAACTTTCCACATATTATGTATCACTTTGCCAACACAAGTCACATAAGCACTATAATAAATCTTTATCTAATATTCTTGCAATTACAGGAGAGAAAAACATTCTTCTAATACAGAAACCTTAACTTCACAGAATCTTAGGCCTACGTAAGCTCAATTCACTACTGAAATTCAGTGCCTTATGGCATCTGTTGAACAACTGCTCCATTCGTATCACTCATTTGGAAAGGGAACTGAAGAATAAAATATGCAGCCATGACTACTGAGATAAGTTCAAGTGGAAGAGTACAGCCCTCTGCAAATAACTGGACTTGTCCAGGACCCGGGAACATATACTTTCATGGTTTCGATGAAGAAAATTGGGTTTGCCAATACATTCAATACGTTCTTGAAGAAGTCTATCATAAGCAACATTCAGTAGTTCAACACCAAAGGCTCAAATGGTAGAACACAGACATATTGTTGTCCCCAAAGTTTTAAAGTGTACAATCTCTGTAAGAAAATAATAATTCGGATTTGAATTTAGAAGCCTACTAGAAAGGCCGAGTTCCCCATCTTTAAAGACAGAAGCATAATAAGACATATTTCTGCCAGCAAAACCTTATGAACAAAGGGGAAAGGTACCTCCATTCTAAGTCGCTATGAAAATGAATGGCTCAGAAAAATACAAATGGGTCAAGACCTTGCATTACCTTCTGGGACAAAGCACAACGCTGAAGCCTGCGAGTCAGTTGATCTTCTAGAGTGAAGGATTTAATAGATGAACTCTGATCCAGCGTTACATCTTTCAAAAGAAGGCTATCATCAACCTTGCCTCACTACAATTTTGTTTCATCAGCAGAGATAGTCATACCATTTAGTAAGCCTGATGAGAGCATAAAAATGTACAACAACTGAGCATTTTTAAGCACACATTACTACCAGAGATCTAAAAAACAGAGATGTTCAGCAAAGAAAGTAAAGTGTTCACAGGGAAAAGTTGCTGAAATATAACTTGCAGCCAAAATTGTTAAAAGTTGATGTCTACAGTGGGAAATTCGTTACCTAAATCCATCTGTAGGCTACCCAATGTTAGTGGCCTTTGCTTTCACTACCACTTTTAGGTGCTTTGGGCACCTATCACCTCTGAAAATCCTTTCATATTTTAGTGCTTAATTGCCATAAATATCTTTATAAAATAAGACAAAAAGTTGAAAACTGTAAGAAATGGAACAATATAATAAGAAACAGTACCTGGTTACATGGATATTCACTGAATATAATTCTTTTTTTAAATATTCAATAACGTTGTGGAAACTAAATTCAGAACTAAGTCTCTAAAATGAATTTATTTAGTTCAGATGTTAAGAATAAAGTAGGGTGATTTTACAGATAAAATGATAAAAAATGGAAAAGCAATAAAGTCCTTGTAAGCCTGTTAAACTGATTTAACAGAGCAGAGCAGAGTTTAAATCAAGGAGTGAAGTGCAGAAGAAACATATTTAAAATAACTTAGGATGTTAATTCAGAAGGAATTGTTAGCTTCATAGGCAGAGCCCAGGCCCAAGTCCCCACTAATGCAGGGAAGAGCGAGGAGAGCCTGCAGCAGAGTGGGGATAGCAAACCCTTATTCCTCTTTCATGTCTCCAGCAAACTGGACTGGATTCCTTGTGGCATAAGCTTGTCAAGTGAACAGAAAATGCAAGAAACAATTTTTTGGATTAGAAGTCTATTTTTTCCCCTTTAAGATGCTGTAAATAAGCACTTAACGCTATTTAGTTTTGAAAAGCACTTAACTGCTGTTGAAATCAGTGAGTATAAGTAGCTGACTCTTGCTCTGTCTTGGCATTTTGCTGGAACTCCAGGTGCCAAATTGCACTTATAAACATGGTCCTAAATGCATAAGTATAACATTGCCCTGTTTTAACCACATGTCCTCTCTACCCTCTACTTGCTTGAAATCCACTCCTACTCAGGACCTCTTTCACAGAGCTGGCTGCCCCTCTTTTCCTTAGGCAGCCTGCATCACCGCCAGTCAGGGAGAGCCTAAGGGATCGTCTGAGCTTGATGGAGCTTAAATTCATGTTCAAACTCGCCGTGTGTCTCTACATGCTGGACAGAACAATAAGGAAAAAAGAAGGAAGAGCAGAACTTCTTCCCCTTCATTGGGAAGAAAAACAAACAGGAAAAAACTCTCAAGATACACATGTGTATCCCTGCTTGCCCTTATATTCTCACTTTGCTGGATATCTTGGGCAGTTAATTTCTCAGTGACTATCCAAAAATGGGTGGAAAAGATGTGGATGGTTAAATGCTAAGTCTTCCAAAGAACAGCATGACAAAATGGTGCCCAAATCTCACTGAGGGATGCTTGCACTATGACAAAATAACATGGAAAATCTGTGTGATTCACTGATTATATGAGAAACATTTTTGCTGTCACCAACCCATTCAATGATGTAGAAATCACTTTGCAATTATCTAGGAGCCAGTGGAATATATGGCCTCAGGAGCAAAAAATTATTCTGGAGACAAAAGCAATCAATTTCCATCCCATTCTGGAACTAGTTACTTTATGCTGTGTCAGAATTGGCATTTTGTGGAGATGGGACCAAGACTGACTGCAAAGCTGTCCACTGCCTCCTTCTTCATGCACCAGGCCCACAGGAACTGCTTTCTTTCCCCATTTCTGTCAAATTCCTCTGCATATTAAATTCCTTTGCCCCTGTTGTCCCCCAAAGAGCGTAAAATTATAATCCAATGCTTCTCATAAAGATATTAGTGTTGTAGATAAGAGCCAACTGTAACATTTCGTAAGATTCATGAAGGTTATTCAGTAAGATTCAGACCCTATTGATTCAGAAATCATGCTTAAGGTTATCTGAAACAAAAGTCGTATTTCGAGACCATTTTACTTTCAGTTAAGCAAAATCATACACACCAAGTTAGAGGTAAAATAGTTCAGTCAACAATAAACTGCAAAAACTAAAATCCCCAAACCCAAGCACCTTAACGAAACTAGACAATTGAAAACAAAGTATTAGGAGCTTGGTAACTCTGAAACCACTAAGAAACAACTTTAAATGCCAGGATATGTTGTTGGCTCTCTTTTAATATGCATTTAAACAGAATATGGCTAAATACATGTTCTGGCATCTTAGGTATTTGTTTTTAGATTACTTTCTGATCAACTCAGTATTTTCGATGCAAATGAGTTTTGACCAACATTTATCCTTTCAGGCCTTAAACTAAACAGCAAGACTCATGAGGACAGAAACAAAAACTTTGCAAATGTCAAAGGAATAAAGCATCTAGCAAAGACTTTTAACATGCTTGAGCAGAAACATGTCCCACTGGACATGACCATTTTTTCGGTGAAGGAAGACTTATTATTATTATATCTTCTAAGACCTTTCACAGAGTGTAGATATGCTCATTGTTTTAATAGGGAAGACCTGTGGACTATTCCAAAATATAGTTATATAGCATATCATTTAATCATACATGAAGCCATGCCAACCCATATTTTATTAGCAGTATCGATGTAAAGTCAGCTTTCTCCAGGCAGGGATTTTCCTTCTTCATATGAGAACAGAAATCAAATTCCTCTCATATGCTACTTCCTATTACTTTCCTCAAAAACTTTATTGTCTGTGATCCATGCCAACAGAGAGTAGAGAAGCTAGCGAAGGAGGACACGTTCAATAGTATAAAATGTTATACTATTTTGATATACTATATCTGTTATATTATTTATAATTATAAAATTATCTGCAGATCATTCCTCGAAAAAGCAATATTGTGAAGATGGACCTCGGCCTTTCTTCTCTTGGACTAAATTTCTGGACTAGAGTTGGTTCATCTCAAAAATACATTTTCTTTTTAAATAAAGAAGGCTTTTTTGTTTTAACTGAAAGATTTTAAACATAATATTTAGGACCCAATAAAAAAATTAAAAGTTGTGAAATTGTATGCCATACAGTATGAGGAACAAACTGTCTACTAGGCAGAAAAATACCTTTAATTTGCACAGAAATTCTTCTTGGATGGCTATTAAAAATATGTTTTTACCCTGAAAGAAGTATGAGATTAAATTGCAAAAAGTGAAATGAAGTGAAAGTGACCTATCAGCACTCAAACTAGGTGTATCTGTAGAGAGGACTTTCTACCAAAAAACATCTTGTATGGTTGGATGAACATAAAGTCACCAAGTCTAAGACACTAGGCAAAGATAAATTACATTTAATTTTAACAGACTTTACTATTTTAAAGACAGGCACTGCACTTCTAATTAAGTCATAGACATAAGAACCACAGATGCACAAAAGAGGCATTTTAACTGTAAAAGCCGAAGCGGAATCTAAATTTCCATCTCTTCTTATGCACTTTAACTCTAGGCCCAATGAGGCCCCAGCTAACAAATACATAGAATGAGAAGTGATGAAGGAGACTGGGGCTGTGCATTAGCAAAGAAGGAAAAAGAAATCATGGCGATGTGTGATGGGACTGAAAGCGAGAATCAAGTATCTGCTTATGATGAAAAGAGTCAATAGAGCAACCACAAGAGCAAAGCAAACTATAAAAGTGAATTATGCTGACATCTTCACGAATTCTCCAATCCTCTATAGACAGAAATTGAAGTTTCCTGAAATACTAACAGGAAAATACTAGAAATGAAATGAGAGGCAAGCAAGAATACATTTTTATGGGCTATCACTATTAATCATCTATAGAGAGGTTGATCCTTTTCTATCCAATATTTCAGAAATACTATGAACATCATTGGCAGATAGAAAACAAAACAAACAAAACCAACTAAAATCAGGAAGGAGAACCCTGGCTTATTGCTGTCTAGGGTGCACGTTATACAGTTTGTTTGTTTATGCCCAGGCTTGGTGAATTGTGAAGTCTGACTGCAGGTTTCCTTTTCACTGCGATGGCCAAGGGACTTTTGAATGCATTCACCAAACAACTGAAGGAACCTTTGTATTTGGTGTGAGTGAAATATAAAACAAATTATAAGTATCTTTACTGTTGTCAAACAGTCCACAGAATGACGTAAGGTTTTCCTTCTGAAGCATTGCAAAATCTCTGCTTTCTAGAGCCTGGAAGCTGAAATGTGAAAAGACAAAAAGAAAGGCAAATTTAAGAGACATAATATGCATAAAAGGAGGGGAAAAAAAAAAAAAAGGACAGCTACAGGAAAAGCAAGACACATTTATTCCTGACAAGTCCTTTAGTTAATTAAAACACATGAAGAAGAAATATTAATTTTAATTACAAAAAGGTCATTTGCCATGTCATAATCTTATAATCTTCCACAAAAGCTGTGTCCCAGGTGATTCTTAAAAAAAATGACTGAAGGACTGAGCATCACTTTTGAAAAAACACTTGGGGAAATTTTCTTCTAAGCTGCTTTAGATTTACAAAACTCTCTGCCTGTGCATATTCTAATAGCAAAAGAAATGAAAACTTCCCACCATATCACTGGGCAGAACTGGCAGCCAACAGCCATCCAGTCACAGCAGCCATTGAGTAAGGGCTCAGACATGATTCATCCATGTGCAACAAGGGGGGTCTCAAATTTCACTGCCTTTTAATTTGTGAGAGAAAATGTTTGGGAATAGGAATTCCTGGGAAGCATGAGATATGGCAGGTTTCACAGGGAGCTGCTCATGTGACCAAAATGCTTGTATTTCAGAAGTTTTGCAATATTAGTACCAAAAATTGAAGTCAAAGGAGGAAAGTCCAGTATGATAAAGTAGAAAGATAGAAAAGCAGAAAGTTTTTTCTTCCAATTTGAGAAGGCATCTCCTATTTTAAGCCTTTCAACACTGGTAACAATTGCATTCTTAGTTCAGATATGACACCTTGCATTTTGTAAGAAACATGGTCAATGTGGGTTGACAGGAGAATGTGGGACCGTATTACACGTGCTGCAAAGCACTGAATTCATCAAATTATTCCAACATTTATGGATAACAGTAATATCTGATTTCAATTAAAAATTGCAGGCCCCTTTGGATTAGTGTTTTAAGAGTTGCTGTGTCTGAAGTTGCGAGAGTAAAGAGCTCAGTTCACTTTTGCGAATGATGGCATTTTAATGTTCAGATGAGATTCCCCTAATGAGCAAAGCAGGAGGATGGTTTCACACCAAGACTCTGGTGATACCTCAGCAGAAACTGCTAGCACTGACTCTCATGACTTGAGAAAATCAGGATCATTCCCAGAGGTCAAATCTTCCCAGAACTAGCAAGAAGGGTTGGCATTTGGCACCTGCGTTTATTGTGGAGTGTCAGAATAGCACAGCACATGCTGGCTGTGGCCATCTGTTAGGTATATTGATATCCCAGTGAAGGTCGGCGCATGCAACGGTGCCGGTTTTTGACCCTGTGATTTGAGTGACAGACCCAGATTCATCTTCCATACTGCTCTAGGATGGGAATAATTTTTATCCTGGGGAGTAGTGATGCAATTTCTGTTCACTTTCTCTTCTCTTGTATATGGGGAGATACCTTGGTACGTGCTGGTCTACGTGCCTTAAACAACAAAAACATTGCCTACACAGCACATCAAGAATATAAACTCTGTACAGAGTCAAAGTCTTATTTAGTGCTATGCTTGGTATCAGTCACAACTTTGTATGGCCTGAAGTGCTCTTGATAGAAGTGCTATATCGTATGTTTTTCTAGCTGTGCAGGAACATTTGAAATTTTGCAATTATTACTCTGTTTTCTCCTCCAGGTCTCTCATATATCTTTATGCTTACCTGAATGTTGTGATGAACAGGAACTATTTTAAAAATTGATTTGTTCTCTACAATTTCTACTCTTCTGCTTTCCAGGTCAAAACATTGATTCTTTCCATCTTTTTCTTAAAAAGCAGAGGGATCAAGGAAAAAATATTTCCTTTTATTATTTAAAGATACTGTTTTACTCCATCCTTTTTTTTTTTTTTTTTTTTTGAATTTCATCACAATAACATTCATTACAGGATCAATATTGAGTACTTTATGCTAGATTTTTGACACAGTAGCAAGCGAGAGAGAACGTAGTCTTTGGAGCCGAGATTTTATTACTTAGACAAATAGTGTCTAAAGTAGCTAAAAGTCCAAATCATCTAATTAGAAAGGGAAGCTTCATCTGTGCTAGGTCTGAAATTGTGATAGGACAACTGCGCCTAGCACCTCACCTCTACCTGATATGAGGCTTCACCCTCCAGGTCTGGGTGTCCCTCAAGGACCAGGTGGGCTCACCAGGGAGACTCACTGCTCCTGACAGATATTTTCTCTCAGTTTGCAGGGTGTATCCATGTGTGCCTGCTCACTGCAGCCAGCTCCCTCCTCCCTGGTGCCCACCAGGGCATCTGCTGGTGACATGTACCTGGGGCTTTCTGCTAGGGGAGACAAAAGTCATGTGGTGTGGGAGATATATACCTGCTTGGTGAGTTCCTCCCGGGGTCTGTTGAGAGCCAGGTTTATGCAGCAGCTAAGCGGGGTGCAGCAGGGTTATTGCCAAGCTTCATGCAAATCTGGCAGTGTGTTGAAGTCAGAGGTATTGCCAGGCATCTGCGGATTACAGAGACAAAAGAAAATTCCCATTTTATGAAGTGGAATACCTCCTGTGTACCAGAGAAAAGATATTTCTATCAAATGAAATTAAAAAGCCCTCTGACAGCTCCAAGAAAGCTAGTTTTTTGGAACCAATGCGATAGTGCTACCCCTACAAGACACAGGTTTATCCTGATGTCTCAAAGTTAAAAGTAATTTTTCAGCCTTTAACTTTCTATTTACCTTTCTGGCTGCATTACATTTTCCCAGGTCACTGAATTATGCCTAATAACTGTGGTTAAGATTCAAATTAAGGGATAAGCATCTACAGACTTACTATTCACAGAAACAGAATGAAAGTTTTCAGTAATTTGGTGGGAGCTCGTAAGTTACATCCTCTCCTGGACTGAACATCATAATGTGTTTTACCTTCAATAACCAAAGTCATGTTCTTCTTTAACTGGAGAATTTTACTGAGAGTTTTCTCCTTGCAAAATGAAAGAAAACATATCTTACACTTTGTAAGTCTCACAAAGTGTTGATAACTCCTTGGCACATTATCACAGTTATCAGAAGAGTTTCCACAGTGTCACCACTGGTTTAAACAGGATTTCTAACATATTCTTCAATTTAACAGCTCAGATCAATTTAGAAGAATGAGTGTTTCATGGCTTCCGGTATCCTTGCAGGAACCTTCTGCTTTCATTAATTACCGCTAAGGCTCATTCTTAAACAGACACTTTTGCATTAGCAAAAAAAATCATTAGCATTAATTTTCATAGCAAGTGATTTTAAAAATTACATTTCTGAAGCGAAATTTTAAATTCCTGTGCCTGTTTGATGCTGGTGTTCTCGAGGGCATTGATCAAGGAGGAAACTTGAAAAAAAGGTACCACAGAGATACTTAATCTAACTGTGAAACATGGAAGACACTGAATTTTAACCAGCGCATATGTTATCTGAAAAACAAAAATATTTAATAGACTGAAGTCATTTTAGAGTTGTTGCTATAAAACAGTGTTAAGTTTCTGGATGTTTACCTACTCGTCCCTTACCCATTTACAAATCATTGCTTTTCTCTAAAGCATCAGTATGATTATATCTTCCTATTTGAATCATTTTTCTACAGCTATGGAATATGTTTTCATTAACTTTAGCAGAAATACTGCTTTAATTCTCTCATGAGCTAAGAGTTTACTAATCCTAAGAAAATAAGAGAGAAAGCATTGGGTTAGATCAAAAGTTCATCTCTCTGATGATTTTTTTTTTTGACAGTTATTACCCATAGCTACGTAGGGAAGAACATGACTACAAGACAAGGGCAATTCAGCCAGAAATTATTCTCCTATCCCTTAAAATGCTGCAGCTCAAGAGACTTCTGTAAAACTCTTACAAGTGTTTTTTTTTGTGTGTGTGTGTGTTTAATGACCCTCACTTGGGTGCTCTCTGTCATGACTTTGCAGGGTTATTTTTCAACTCATGTTGGCTCTTAGCACCCACAACATTCAGAGCAAAAACTCCTACAACTTAATTGCTCATTGCATGGAGAATTAGCTCCTTGTGTTCAGCATGATCTCTGCTAGTTTCTTTTGATGAAACTGAAACAGTCCCTAAAGCTATGCAAAATGTTCACATAAATTAAGACTTTAGAAGCTGTATTTGCCTCTAATATTTTAGTGAAGGCGGCTTACTCCTCTCTTCTCGGCTAGAAAAACAAAGAAAAGTATCTTTTCTACTTAAAAGAGGAAAAATTTGTAGACGGTAATTTAAAAGAAGACTGATGTGCATCTAGATTTTTCCAGTTCTCAGACACCTTCCCCAGAAATAATATTATGTGTATGTATATATAAAAATATAAGTTATCACCCTTTGTGTGTAACTATTACAATGTATTTATGCAAAAATCTTTTCATAATATTATGCAGTCTCACTGGTTTGCCCTGTGTGCCTCTGAGTCTACATGGAGACTCAAGAACTCTTGATTTCATAAAAGCTATATGCTAAATCACACCTTTAAAAATAGTGTCATGCTTGGAAAGATAACATGTCACAAAAATTAAGAGGAAAATGGTGACAAAATCCCCACAGGAAACTTGCAATGCATTTTTATTTTGCTATAAAGGAGATATACTCTTTTATTTTAAATGAAATATTCAAGATGAAATGTCAAAATAAATGCCTGTGAAAATCAGACTACTGCGGGTAGTTATAGAAAAGCACATTGAGTATGTCCTAATGTGTTATTTTCCAACTAGAATCATGGCTTTCATTGCAATTTCTCCTCATGCAGTGATTTTGATAATCATTGCCAGAGCAAATGTAATTTCTACCTAGTTTTGAAGCTACCCTTTACCGATCACGCCATACTCATTTGCCCTGTGCCTTTCCTGCTGGGAAAAGTCTTTAGTCATCTGTCCATTAATAGCAACCAGACATAAGTTTTCTGATCGTACGATTTATCTCACGCAAGGGCTCAGAAAATGTTTTTTCCAGTAGCTTTGTCCTAAACATCAGCTACATCTTTCTCACTCAATTCCTTCTGTAAAAGGCAGCAATCAAAATCTGACACATTAAACAGGTAACTACAGGATTTATACCAACATTTTGTGCGGTCAGTCAGGAAGTGTTTGTAACATTTTCTTTAGTAATATCCAACCTTGTAGGTTTTATTGCTTTTAAATTAATTCTAGTATATATATATATATATATGTTTTAATACTACACTCAAAGCAATTTTGATCTAAACATAGACATTTCAAACTTGAGGGACAAAGTTCAGATTTGCCCTTGGACCAAAAAGGTGACTGATTGATGCAAAGATCCTTTGGCTTTCTGTCAAGAGAGCCACTGGCCACTTTCCCTTTGTAGGCCCTATTGTCACGGTGGTGATTCCCCACAGTGTCTTCACGACAGAGCTCTCACCATCCCGTAACAGTGTGCATTGGAAATCTGACAACTTTATCCAGCTTCACAGCAACACTGGGCATAGATTATAACACATATGTTCACTTCTACTAGCTCCATCAGCTTGCTGTTTTTCAGTTTGGGCTGTACACATTCTATTAAAAGTTGGTGTTATGGGGAAAAAAACCTTGAAATCTTTCCAAAAACATTTAAAAAGGAAATGTTTGAAATGTTATCTGTATATAAATGCATAGATGGATATGGTTAGAAGATTATTTTCAGTTTCCTCTCTACTTCCCAATCTACTTCAAGTATTATTTTAATAAAATTCTCTTCCCTTATTCCTTTCCCTCTCATTTTTTTACAGTATAAAAATAGGTCAATGCTGATAAACAATTATCTTTCACTTTTCTTTCAATCTTATCAAACACAACGCTTTCAGCCCAACACTGTGTTGCTTCTTTATGAAGGAAAATATTGCATGTTTTATTGCACATTTTTATGTTTCTCCCTGTAGTTCAAAAATTTGGTGAAACAAATTGCAGTCAATTGGATAAAGTTAAGCAAATATTATATGCGCACTTATGCCTAAAGCGTTTAAGGTTTATCTGTTTAAAGTTATACATACGCCTAAGTGATTTCATGGATCAGTTAGATGACAGTTTCTCTCATTTTCAGCAAACATAGCAGCAACGCAGTGAGTAGATCAACAAGACCTGCTTTCTTTTCCATCTTTTCCTTTTTTTAATGACCTACAGCACAACATCCCCGTTCCATTCTGCCTGAAGGTGCAGATGTAATTACAGATGTATACGAATAATTACAAATCCATGTGAGCCTTCTGCTTCATTAGTCAGAAATCTGAAGAGGAATACTAGCACTAATGCGGCTTGAAACTCATGTGTGAATTTTGTCTTGTTTTAATCCTATTACTCCAAGTGATTATTAATTAGCATTATATGTAGCAAGAACTTTTGCATAAATAAAATGCATCTGTGTCCAATCATCTGACAAGCATCTACTCTCCTAAATTATGTCCTCTGCTACGTATATTATTAACTGCTTCCTTTTTAAAGCTGATAAGGACTACCTGTGTTTGGGGTTGTCAGACCACAGTACAAATGATAGCAAATTCCTGAACAAGTTATGAGAAAAGCTCTTTCTCGTGCACACACGCATATATATGATCAAACACATTTTACAGCATTTTTCTTATTGTGTTTTTGTAACGCTGATTCTGAACTAGATAACAATTACAGGACTGTGTTGCGAAATTATACATAATGGGATTAGCATGTTCAAGGTCAGTTTTTTGTGGTGTCTTACCTTATCTTACCACACTGTTGCTTGCGTGTCATCATCTCATCTGCAAGTTAACTAGAGAGGTGGCTAGCAGAGCACCAGGTGAGGCACCTGGAAATCCATAGGCTTTCAGGACTCCTAAGAGGTGCTTATATTAACAGTGAACTTATTGGTTATTTACATTTAGGGTGACACAGTTAAACAGCCAGCAAGAGATCAGTTAGCCAATATGTGGTTAAAGATTGTTTTAAAAGATGATGCAAATGACTCTGAAATAAATAACTGATTTTGTACTTAAATATCACCCCAATTGCCTGAAATTTGCATTTGAAATGTCAGCACTAGTGCATAGCACTTGAAAAGTAGCACGTGGTGCAAACGTAAAATGTTTTTCCTTTATATTCTGGAAAGGGAAATTCAAATGAGAGCAATACATTTTTCTCTGCTCCGTAGCACCAGAAAGAGAGAAAGAAGGTAACACTGGGCTGCCAGCAAGAGGCGGTCTTCTGTGAAAAGTGAGAAGACCAAGTAGATAGGACCCTGCTGCTCTGACCACTTGCCGAGAGCAGGAGCTGCCAGGGTCGCCTCTTCATAAAATTGATGAACTCCTAAAACTTTCTCCCTAAGCTAATTTGTTCAGATGAAAGGCAGTTTTTGTGGGCAAATGACTCCCCGTTATTTGTTCTTGCTCTGTTTAAATAATGGCTTTGCAGCTAAAGCGTTGCTAAAGCGCACTACTACCATGGGTTCTTAATGCAACTCAAATAACAGCATAAATCTAAAATTATATGAGTAACCATCTTTACATGCAAGTCACTATCGGGGGCTTTAAGTGCCTCACATTTTCAATTAGGCCCCAAATTTATTATGCTTATGTGACTGTTCTGCAAATGTCTGCATGGATTTAAGCTGGAAAAAGGCACAGTCAGACACTTTACTGTATGTAGAGGTGGACTCACAGCATTCACATAGGACAGCTATCACTGATGGAGGTTACTAACGAGGAACCTGGATGTTTTGGAGTGGCTCCAGTTTGCAAGTTGTCCTCCTAAGAAGCGTTAGGGGGTCCCACTTACCCTGCTGTGAGGCATGTGTAAGCAAGGGAGGCACGCTCAGCTCCGGCTGCAGGGCTGCAGGATGAGGGCTCGTCCCTGTGATTTGCTTCACGGCCTATTTGACCTTGACTAAATCATCTCTTTTTTTCACAATGCAAAGGAGTAGACAGGGAGATCCAGGTAGTTTGGGCCATTTAAGTTCTTTCTTTTACAGATTACCTCTGGCAAATATATCTTGCAGATGCAGAAATGGTTCTATTGCGTCAGCTGTACACATAATTGTCAGGGTAGCAAAATCTAAAAAAATAGAAGATACAGATTAATACTTCATTGAATGAAATCATGCAAAGATACATGCACACTATTGCTTTCTTTCCATGAAACTTTTGCATCTGTAAAGTTGTCATAGATATCCCTTATTTCCCTCATTTCTTATGCTGACAAACTTAATCATATTTCACTAAAGAAACTAAGAGGCAAGAAAGAAAAGTATCATACAGACTTTGAGACTTGTGTATGCTTAGATAATACTCCAAATTTACCTAAATAATAGCTAGTCTGTATTAGACATCTATATATAGACAATCTATATGTAGACATCTGTACTTTCTTTAATGGGTCAATCATATCTTCATTTTTATCTTAAACTCCATAAAAAACTGTTAACACTCCCATACCTGGTAGCTTAGCTGTGAAATACATGATAAATAATGATCCGTAGAGATGGTCACTGTCCTGAATCTTTCTCTCAAGTTTTGCATGGTTACTCAAGTTCTGAGCTTTCTAACATTTACACAATACCCCTTTTTTAATTCTGACCCTGAAATGTTTTATTTGGTTTGTTAGAAAGGACTCAGTAAATGACCACATTTTCAGGACTCCACAATCAAAATCTGCAAACGCAGTAGACCAACCAGAAGCTGTATTATACTAGACTCTACAGTGTAACATTAAAACAGTACTTTTAACTGGTATCTTCTCTTATTTTTTTCCCTAAGCTGAAGATGCTCAGGTCTTAAAAGTTCATCCTCTGTTCCTTACCAAGTATCTTTCCTTACTCTTGCAAAATTAAGCAACTCTTAATTTGGAATAAGTTTGCAGATCATCATAAGCACTCTGATAAATGCTTATTTATGCTGTTGAAAATGACCTTGATAAGAGTCCATTAGACATTCTTCTCAAAATGCATCTCAAGCATAGGAAAAAATTGATGAGCAAAGTCTAGCTAAACACTTACCTTGAGATTTTAAGCGGGCTGGTACGAAAGCCAATATTAAAAATAACATTTTTGATTCCCTTAGACCTTGAAATGAGGAATGAAAAAAAAAATGAAGTTGCTATAAAGGAGCAAACGTGATCAATTTAATATTAGTCAAAAGCTAGTAACTGAAGTAGAGAAGACAACTTTACAAACAAAACATGATAATGATCTATTTTATTAGCCTTGTGCCCGGGGTGCGTAATGGCACTGGGGGCAAGGGAGATCTCAAAATCCCCAGGTCAATTTATCTGAGCTCCCAAACTGCCACTAGCTGCTGTGCAGCCTTTAGCCCTCGCACTCCCAGCACCAGCATTTCGAAAGGCTTCAGAGGGATCCACGGGCCGGCGGGCAAGCTGCCTCGGGAACGTTGTTGATAGACTCCAGGCTCACATCTAGATTTGTTTTCTTTTTCCCTTTTGATATCATTGGCAAGCCAAGAGAGAAAGCACTCCTCAGGGCTCCCAGCACCTGGGGCTTTGAAAGAGGAAAACACTGCATTGATGCTGCATAAAATTTATTTCGTACAGTAGTTTTTAATGTTGCCAAAAGCTTTTCTGAAATACATGCAAGCCTGGATCATTAAAAAGTAAATGAGCTCGATTTGGTCTAATATTGAAGTAAGCCGCCATTATTACAAAACTGTCTAATGAACCAAGAAATCGTTGCGCAGCATTTCCGTACCCCAGGTAGATATTTAAGTAACAACTAAGTACCAAAACTGAAGATTGGGGTAACCAGTTTGTCCAACAAATCTGACATTCAGTGAAAATGCTGTTAACACTGATTTCAAAGTTAGTTTGTGATTCACTGATTTTGTACTGGTATACTGCTAGAGCATAGCAATAGGTTTCATAACCCAGGGAGGTCTTTTTGGCTGATGCTTCCTTTATCCTAATTTGGATAGAAAGCCAAAGAGAAGACACTTTTCTTAAAGGCATCCAATATTCAAAGCACTTTTTTACTTCTTAAAATCCACATCTTGTAGCAGTAATGATGAGGATAATGAATAGTCTCAAACTAAGTCCAAACATGGCACTTTTAGTCACCATAGAAAGACTAGGAGGGAAATAATCAGTTTTAATTTTCTAAACAATGGAACCCAACTTATAAAAGAGCATTAGGTGGGAGCGATTTCTTTGCAGTGGCACAGTCTTGAGGGGTGTGCTCTTGCAAAAAATAAAGCAGGCAAGCTTTCCCTACATATTTTTCACAAACCAGAAGATTTGAGTCAGAAATGTGGGAAATCCTGCCACCTGTTGCTTCCTCTGCCTCCTCTCCTCCTAATCCTTTACAGGTTTTGTCAGCAAAAGCAGGAGAGGTCAAAAGAAACTGTTAGTTGGTAGAAAAGGAATTCATGAAAGCAGCTGGGCTCAGCAGTACTGACCAAAAGAGCGATAGGCTATAGGAAGAGAGAGAGAGAACAGGAGGAGGAGGCAGATACTGGGTCTGTCACTGCAAAGTGACACCCTTTACATTTCATATTTTTAAATCCAGTCATCTTTGTCATTGGCCAGTTACATTTCTTTTCAAAGTACTACAGACATATGTGAGAATTTTAGGAAGTTGTGGACTAAGCTAAATTATTTCTTTCTAACAGAACTATTACAGTATTTTCATTGAAATTGTTTAGATTTACACTGCAAATTCATACCAAATGGCCCTTCAGGTCCATGTGTAGTTACCTCTTGCACCCCTCACCCATGACACCTCCCAAACCAGGATAATAATAACAGGACACCAGCAGAGAGATTATCTCATTTCATGAGCAGAAGTGACCAGCACAAGAAGAATTATCTCCACAGAATCCTAAGAGGTTGACGTACAAGGATAGAATCTTCAGTCAGTTTTCCCATTTTCAAGTAAAAAAAATGCTGATTTATTTAAAAATTAGGAAAAGCATGTTCTGAATTATGAGTCTATCCTCTTTTATGGTGCAGAAAGGAGCTCTGAGCCCTGAGCAGCAAGTGACACCTTCGATTCAGTCCTGATTCAGAACCAAAATGCTGAGTCAGGTTAACTTGTAAACTTGATTTTGCTATCATATTTCCTAGCAGATGAGCATAACTTATAGTCAGCCAGTCCTAGCAATACCATTGTCATATTTCTGTTTATTAATAGTAATAGAGCTCATAGCACCTGGGTTCCACTTCATTTTTAAGTTAACAACGTGATCAAAGGAGTTCAAAAAGGCTGATAAATTATTTACTTGAAGTCCTGCACACCTCCTCTAAAATTAGGTCTTAGTTTATCAAGCAAGAATTTTTCTGGCCCAAATGAAGGACTTTGCAAAAGCAAGCCCTGAAACCTTAACCCCCACTTTATCCAACCATAGTCAGTATAACCGACTCTGCTCTCTCATGCAGTGCTGCAGGCTTAATATGAAAATGTCTCCACATTTATAAGTGTCCTGAAAGTTGTATTTACATTACTAATTCACAGATCACTTTTTGTCTTAAGCAGCAATGAAAAGAATCCACGGGCAGTTCAGTATTCAAATATATCAGTATTCAAAATAAAACACAAAGACGATGACTGTTTAGTTCTAGGTTTCTGTTTAAGAAAAAAATAAAATAGTATATATATGTATTACTAAAAGTTTAATGATCTCTTTGTGTATTTGTGTACTTCTCACTCACTTGGTAACAAAACCAATTTTCTCTATGGAATTTACCTCTTAATATTTACAGGACATAGCCACCAAAAGTATAAATTGCCAAACTGGAATTTATTTAGGCTTTGATTGAATACAACATTTGTTTATGCATCTGCATGCATCTTGCTAAATTTATACTCCTTTATTTAAAAAGGCTAGCACTCTGTAGGTGCCTCCCTTGGTATTTGTGTGGCAAAGTGTGCCTTCTATTTGCACCTGAATAAATGTGAGACAGTGAACTGATTATTTCTGACAGTCACTAACGTGAGAAGCAAACACACTGGCAGAATCTCCTGCGCAGTGCTGGGAGCAAGCGAAGAGGAGCAAGAGGTAACCTGCTTGACTGGAGGATAAAAAGAGCTCCTGTCAAGGTACTTCTACCACACAACAGGCAAAAGGTGCTCAGGTTAAAAAATTAGTATCCAATAGGCATGGGACCAAGTATGTCGAATAAACCAACTTATAATGTTCAAATATTAATCATCTTGGGAAACAGTGCTTTTAAAGTATACACATAGTTGCTTCTGGAAGCGACCATGAAAAAGCACATTTGCCTGATACAGGATATCTGATACTACATCTAATGTTATTTTATTCTAATTATGCTTTTGGGTTTTTTTTTGAGTGACTAAAGTATTTCCTCCTGCATGTGTATTTCTCTATTTACATTCCCTCATTAAAAAGACTAAAATACTAAGTTTACGCTTTCATCAAAGTTATAAGCTTTTTGCTTAAGGAAAATGCTTCTTCTCACTGTGATATTACCATTCTGGCCATTTCAAAATGCAGAGAAAATATAGCTAAAAAGCAAAATCTTTGCTTGGACTTGTAAAAACCAAATAGCAAACAAACAAACAAAAAAAGTAAAAGCCATGCTGTGTTTGTTTCCAGCTCTGATAGCTTATAATGCATTTTAACCACAGGAATCTTCCCATCATGTATTAATTATGGTCTACAGATAAAATCATTATCATTATGCAAAGAAAAATGTGAGCAAATTGCTTTTAATATCATGTGCAGCAGAAATTCAACAAAAGCTATGCAATTTTTATATCAGCATCTCTATCAGATTTGCTCCTACCTGCTGCGGACATTTTTTGGCATTTCTTTTTCCTCCTTGACAAACAAACAAGGATTTGCAGAAAGGTCTCTCAGAAATAGCCATGCACCACTCCTGGCTAAACTAGCAGGGACCACGTCAGCTCTCCCCAGATCATCCCTTACCGCCTCCGCTGCCACTTCGCTCGTAGGAGCCAAGGAATTTCTCTTTGTGCTCACTTGTCCTCCTCGAGCAGATAAAACCACTTATCAAGCAGGGCTCGCTAGAACATTTCTGAAAGTTTTCCCAAATAAAGCTCCCTTTCTTCAGGGCGTCCACACAAAGGTAGTCCAGTGCAATTCTTCCCATGTGCATATTCCAAGCACATATTGTTACACCTGTGTAAAACTTAGAAAATCCCTTGCTTAGAAGCTTACATTGATTTTATAGCTTTAAGAACCACTGAAGAATTCATGATTGGAAAGGGCTCAATCCATTTAACAAAGGGCTGCAAATGTAGCTTTGATGTTGCTGAAGGGCTCCCAGCAGATGCAGGAATAAAGCAGATTCCAGAGTAAATATTGATCAAATATTGCCATGAAGTGACATCTTCTGTGAAATGCACTTGAACTGATTAGCATCACAAAAGGGACTGTGGAGAGCTGGAAGAATGAAAGAGCTTGTTGAAGTAGTAACTATTTTTTAATGGTGAAGCAACTGTGGCACATCCCTTGAGCTGCACACTCTTGGAAAAGCCTCCTGATACTAAAAGTCTATTGGGAGTGTAGGTTGAACCATACATGTATGCCATATTTGACAAAAGTGGGTAGGAGAAAGCGTATTCCAAAGCTTGACACAGTCCTTAACGCACATGTAATGGGTACATTAGATAATGTTCTCAGGCCTGTATAAGAAACAGGGCATTCCTCAGCAATCACAGCAGCAAAATCAAGGCTCTCCAGGACCTAAATAGTAAAATAAGCATGATCAGACTAAAAAATTCTTGGCAAAGAATATTTGCTAGTATTTTGCCTGCTAAAGAGTTCCTACAATACCTATGTATTTTCCCCAACTATAGTTACAAAGGGTTGAAGAAGGTGTTAACTAATAAAATCATTCATTTTCTGAAAATAGCTTAACATGTCAGTGCAGTAATACAAGTGTGAGGCCAGACTCTGCCAAAATAGAATTCACTTCCCATCCATCATGGATTATTTGAAAGATTTTAAATTGGCAGAATAAAAATGCTGTGTTGTTTTTTGGCCTGCCTGGGATCTGGGGGGGCGGGCGGGATTTGCCGTTACCTAGTTTGGGGCCAGGATGCCCTTTAAGTGATTTTAAAGATCTTCTGTCATGTAGAAAGCCCATGATGGCATAACGCAGCAGAGCCTGATGCTTCTAATCTCCTCTGCCACCGGGCTCAGGTGCTCCAGAATAGAAGGGAAAACTGGAAAGAGGGAAGCCTAGGAAGCCTGGCAGGAATAAACATAAGGCAGAAAGTCTGACTCGAAAGCGTGGAAAAACAAAGCAAGGAGTGAAAGAGCTCCTCCTCCTCCTCCCTTTTCATGATGAAAATGAAGATGAAGCACTTGCCTTGCAGTACCAGAGGCACCTTGATAAAACGTTGTTTTAAGAGATCCAAACCACATGACTATAGTCATTATAACGTAAATCGATTCAGAAAGGATTTAATTAATTTAATGCATCTGGCAGTAATTATTATTCTGCATTTATTATGTAGGATTTTTATTAGCTTAATGCTTTTATACATTTATCAGATAGTCACTGAACAAAATTTCAGGACTCATAAAGCAGCTGAATAAATGATTTTTTTTAATAGTTTTATTATAATCATTTGCTATTTTGGCTCTTACCAGTCCTGACAAATTTCTGGTGCTTTCTTGAGAAAAATATTTATCCAATAGTCACTAAAGTCAACAAACAGTATAGTGATTCCTGCAATATTCAGACATTAGGGTCAAAGATCATTTTCTTCCTTTTTATTTGATGTTTTAATAAACAAGCCATTTTAAGACTTAGTTTTTAGAATAACCACGCACGTCTTTGACTAACTTAAAACAAAAAAATCATCATTCTAAATCACATCCATATATCTTCTCCAATACTATGTGGAAATCTAAAAGATTCTGTCTTGCAAGGGATACCTATATTTTAAAAATTAATTTAGTTTCAAATCAGAATAAAAAAATCTAAATTCAATTTCCTCTGTAAAGAGAACGTACACGTTTCCACATTTTGAATTTAAAAAAAAAGTGAACTTTAAAGCAAAATATTAATTTTAAATCTATTTTACTTCAATAGTAGTGTTCATACTATAAAAATTGAAATATATTTTGATCTAGTCCTATTGATCAAGAAACATCATGAAAGGTGTCACTTATTGCTGATAGAAATATCTCATCTTATTCTCTAAGTAAAAAAATGTTTCAGCTTCACGTGGAAATTAAACAGTTTGTGACTCAGCTGTTTGACAACACATCAGCCTCAGACAATTTAATTTTAAAATCCAGTATATTATGCTTTGAGATGACATGACATTATACTATGAAATATTTGACTAATATAGAATGCAAGCGAGCAAGCAAGCCAGCTATGAAAGCAAACTAAATTTTTTGAAATAATTATTTCACTCTTTGCAAACAAGACATGATCAAATACAGAAATCTATGTGGGGAGAAAACTGGTTTTCATGGGTAATTTTTCTTACTAAACATAAACAGCTGTAGATCAGTAAAATCTAAAATTTTAAAATAACGATTAATAAAGAATGTTTCATACGTATGGTCAAATTGGGAGTTTCGCAAAAGGAGCGTTGCATTACCCAAAGGAGAGAGAAACCTGGCGGATATCCTAGGGCTAAGGAGTCTCTCTGCACCCTTTGCTGAGGGCTCCAGACCTATGGAGAAGAGCAAGGGAGAGAAGTCCACCTCAGCCCACCTTGCATTGAGCAGGGAATCCAACCACTTCTCATGGACAGAGGGACATGCTCAAAATTTGTCTTCAACCTACGCTGCAAGAGAAAAGACTTGGGTTAAAAGGCTATACAGAAAAGTCTGATATTCTCCAAGTTTCCTTACCACAGCCCTACAGGAGCCAAGCAGAAACCAAGGCATCTAAGAAGCTCCTTAAGCTCTGGGAGGAAGCACTGATGAGTTCCCCCAGATAATGTCCTTTGAATTTACTGCCTAGAGCAAGAGAAGCTGTGGTTCTGCAGATTAGCCCTGCAAGCTCATCCCCAGCTTAGCTTTGCTGTTGTGGCACATGTAAGCTGAAGATTTTCATAGTTAACAGAGCTCCACATCATTTTGCATCTAGCATACAATTGCTTTTGAACAAAACTTCAAATAAATTTGCCACCCAAGCATTGCTAAAAATGAGCTTTTATAGAATAGCAAATGTTTCAAGTTATTTTTCCTCTTAAGCAAGGTTTTAGGTTTTATTAAGTTTACTTACAGAATTAAACGGTTCTTTTAGAATGATTTCTATTTAGACATAATTTAAAGCATTAGTAACTTTTAGACACCAGTTTTAGAGTTATTTTTAATGTAAAAATGGATTTATCTTACAGGCAGATGAAATCCACAGTAATCTCATCCTTTGCAGTTTACAACTGCTATAGCCAAAATTAATTAATTAGAAATATTAAAGTTGGAATTATCTTCTGGACTTGATTTCTCAAATCATTTGTCTGCCAGAACCACCAGCTTGCCAGTGAGCTTGATTTTTAAATGTTAGCGTTATACCAATGATAATTACTTTGAAAAATCTACATGGCCTGGAAGGGGGAAGGAAAATTACAAAGCTTATATTAAAGACTGTTCTTGCAGGCCTGGTTTCAGGTGGAAGGTAGCTTTTGTTTATATTACCTCTACTGAAGAGGTAAATTAATCAGAGGCATTATTTTTGTTACCCATGCTTCTACTAATTCAGATAAAAAGAGTATTTCTTTTAATCAATTAGTTTCATGGTTAAATGTTTAGGAGGAAAATAAACAACATAACATGAACATGGCATAAAATTTTCTTCTAAAATGGTGGAATGCAAGAAGTCAGCTAGAAATGATAAAAACTGGAAGATTTCATTTAGATAGTGAGATTCTCCACCAGCACCTGAAGAGTCACTGTGCAAATTTGCATAACTCGAACGTTACCTTTCTCAATCCTATGACATATAGAATTTGAGGAGAAGGCAAAAGCTTCTGGGATCAAGTTCCATCTTGGAATGAAGCTGCTTGACAAAATCACAGCCTAATTATGAAAAATGAAACGCAAAGAGAATAGCATTTTCAGGGAAAAAAAAAAAAAAAAGAGGGGGGAAATCTGCATACTGCAGAGATGATGATGATTCTATAGGATCCTGTTGCAAGGATTCAGAAACTCTGGACATTGAATTTCTGAAAAACAAACACCTGAAAAGGTGTTTGTTAACTTTGGATCGAACATATTTATTCTTAAAACAAAGCAAAGCAATACAACACCCCTCTCACCCTTAGAAATTAAACAAGGACTAAATTAACTCTGGAAAAAGGCATTTTTAAATTAAGCTTGTATATCTAGTCAGAATTGAGTGAATAGTATGGGACATGCTGATGCACAAAAAACGGAAGGCAAAGAAATGACATATAAAATCTGAACATCATTAAAAGTGGCTGGGGCAGAAGGAGGGTTGAGGGAACGCAATTTATTTTTCAAGTTTGCCTTTCAGCAAACCTTAAAGACAATGAAGAAATACTTTAAAGAAAATCCTGAATTCTGAGAAGACCCTGACTTTGGGTGGTTAGGAGAGTTACTTTAAAGCCTAGCCCTTTGTATGAGATTGCAATTAGATAAGGCCTAATTAAGACTTCTCACTTTTGCCCTGACTGATCTTACTACAATTACTATAGAAAGTGAACGTTTGCACTAAGTTGCAAAGTTAATATTCTGTATCTTTGCAATCAAAATAATTTTAGAAAGAAAGAAGCTTGTTAGGCATTTGCTATCTCTTACAGTCTCTGAAGACAGGCAGAAGCTAGGCGCAGATGAAGAGCTCAGAAGGACAAGTCAGCAAACGTGCACATCATAAATCCGACGGTCTGATTTACATCTTCATGAACATGTAAATGTTAAAACTTAAGAAACATTCTTCTGTTATGATGATCCACAAGCTCTTAGAACTAAATAGTTTTCTGCACAGGGTATGATAGGCCTTTAAAAATATTACGAGGTTAACAGAAGAAAACTATAAACACCAAATAATGATTTGTTACCAAATTGGAGTTATCCAAAATACTAACAACGTGGCAAAACTGTTAGACAAATCAGGAACAGGAGGAATCAGACACTGTGTCCATATTCTCACTAGTTCTGCTGACTTGAGTGAGCTATATTTTTATAAAGTTAGTATTATGAAATCAGAATCAAAGACTGGTAGTTATTGCTAATACATCTGCTGTACTTACTTCAGCTGAATATCAGCTGCAACTTGAGAAATATTTAAAATACATAAAATTTGAAAAGCATCATTAAGCATCATCCTAAAATCTGATTTTCTACAACACCAATGTTAACATTTCCATGAGCCTGCCAAAAAAAATTGTGACCTCATTTGTTTTAATCTGAGAAAAAATTGACTTTCTGGCTTGCTTTAGCTCAGCAGTTACACACCCCTTGACCAAACACGGAGGGGCTAGGTTGCTAATGCAACATTTAAAACTTATTCCATTGCCCTCTTTGTGTTTGAGATTACAGCCCCCATGGCTTTAGAAATCATATGGAGATGAAGGTCTAGAGACACTTTCTTTTTCAGGAAAGGCTCCCTTTGGAGTCTCTGTGCCTTCCCCTCTCTTTCCTTCATGTCTGTGTTCAGATGGACACAGCCAGCAGGACCAGAGAACCTCACCTGGTACCAGAGATGTTGCCACTGACTTCAAAAGGATTAGTCCTTAAATCATTCCAGTGTGGCTGATTTTACTGTAACTCTGTTATGCAAAAGTCTCCAGTTGCTACTTCATTCTGGATATTATTCCCAGCAAATCCCTGCACTTTTCTTCCATTGTAATGTTAGCCCACACACCCTAACATAGCACTAATTTCTTTTTACAGTTTCTTTATTGCACAATATTTCAGTTAAAAAGATTTGGCTTGTATCCTCTGGCAAGGGGAATTGCTGATTTTATGAAAAATTATCCATCAACTCAGATAAATTTGTTCATTTTGCAAAGTTCGTTTTACAAAAGACTTAAAGTAGAGGCATTTATGATCTGTCCTAAATCATTTTCCAGCTAGTTAATACACAGCTTACTATTTTTGAGCCGTCTCATGGAAACTATTATTAACTGGGTTTTAAATGGCTTTTTGTATTTGTTGATGCTGAGATCCCAAAGTTGGTAAAAATCCCAGGAAACCAGTCACTCATTCATTCCTGCAAATACATATGCATGAATTATAATTATACAATAACTCATAAAGTCAGGAATTGCCAACAATACAAATTATATTCACTGCTAAAAGAAAAGGAAGAATTCAATTATGCTAAAGAGAAAGCCCTCGTTTACACCCTCCATTCTCCCTAAGGAGCTCTAGACATGGGAATGAAACATGACTGTATCTACCAGCATTTATGTCTTAGCACACAGGACTGTTTCTAAGCTGCTGGACTTGAAAGGAACTTGAAACACAGCTGAGCTTCAAGCCTGGGCATTTTCTGCTGAAGAGAGACTCTACTGGCTCTCTCATCCCTCCCTTTGCCCTGCGGCTCCCTGGAACAAAAAAAATGGACACAATGTCTTTACGTAAATATGGACTGAACTTCTCCGTACAATAATGGCCACAGACTGCTCTTTTGTGTGCCACCCACATTATACGTAGACTTCTACTGACTAATAAATTTTAAACTGATCGGCACTTACTGTCATTCTTCAAATTCAACAATAAAGCCAAGAGGGCTAGCAGGCTTGAGCAATGGCTGCTGTTGTCTAGCTGGGGTGCAGAATCAATTCTGAAATGAAAAAGAGTTAATGTGTGAATTACCACTTTAAAGGAAACACTTTACTTCTAGGCTTTCTAACACTAATCTTTTAATCATCACCCTTACTATAAACAGTATCTTTTGCACTTGCAAATATAACATCTGACAGATCTTAATTTGCCAAGGGGTATCCTTAGAAAATTTTTAAATTTTGAATAAAACAGCACATATCAATTATTTCCAGAGAGGCAGTAGGAAAAAAGGCAAATAGGGTTTACATCTGTTTTTTGTTTTTGATTTTTTTTTGTTTGTTTTTCCAGCTAACATTTCCAAACTCCAGGTATTTTCTGGGTAACTGTTCAAGGCACTCTTAAGAACAGTAACTTTTGATTTATCTTAAGCATGTCTTTAAAATGATATTCTAAAACCACAATAAATTACTTCTTTGTAAACTAGATCACTACAGTTTACTAGTTGGATTTTTTTGCGGCCTTCCTAAAATCCAAACTGCTACACATGACAGAGACAGGAAAAAGAAATGCTTGTGCAGTGCAGATTTGAAAGCAGTAGACACAATAAGAAATGACCTTTTTGAAACATCATTAAGGTACCCACCATGATGTAAGAAGAACAAGGCATGGACAACCAGGCTAAAGTAACTCAGGAACCTCTTAGAGAACTCACCTTCACATTGTAAAAGCCCTCTTAAAACTGATGGATACAGACCTCAGCATGGTTTTCAACCATCTATCTTCATTGCTGTTTCACAGCACCCTACAACCTTCATGAAACTACCAGATCTCTGTATGACTTGCTGAGGACATTTAGTGCACCACAACAAATCATTAACAGCTCTGTGGGCAGAAGTGTGCTGTGCCATCCAAAGACAGGAGCAACAGATAAGCTATCCCATCCTTTAATTTCACAGCATATAGATAAAGAAGGCAAACACATAATATAGCTATTCTCGGGCCCCTATGGGTAAATGTGGCATGAAAATGAAAAGAAGAGAAAATGTATTTATTTTTACTGATGTCTTGCTACATAATTTATTAGGCTGATGCTGCTCATTATGTTTCACACTCCATCATTTTCCCTCTGTGAAGTCTCTTACAATATCAAATGAAGAAAATTTATATTTAAATTAATAAATTCAGAGTGAAACATATTAATATTCAAATCAAATATGGTGCTATTGTGGGGTTTCAGTGGGGAAAAATGCTTTTATGCAGAGCACAATGCAGAAGTGATAGGTGGTTCTGTTATCTCATTCATTAGTCATTCTGGACAGTTCAGAAAAGCTGTTACATACAATAATAGAGAGTATTTTACTTTGTAAAGACTAATTTAGACTATACTATAAACTGAGTTACAGCAAAGCATTTATTTATTTATTTATTGTCTCTGACAAAACAGACATTTGCATTCTTTCTAAAGGGACAAGAAGCATTCATACAGCAATAGTCAGGAATCTGATACAAGGTATGATAAGTAACATATTCTGACTTGGTGCGAGGGTGATCTACCAGGTCAAAATGTGCACTTGTCTAATAAATTCATAATACATTTCAGAAATTTGTAAAGTAGACAGGGAAGAGAGTGACTTATGATCAGTCGTGGAAATCTTAGTTCCTTGTTTGTCTTCAGGCCCTAAAACACTCTTTTCTCTGCACAACTCCCTTTCTGAATTCAAACTCACCACCCATTTGCCCATTCAGTGATGTCTTTCAATTTCCTTTGTCGATAGTATCAGCGCACAGAGTCAAGGATGGGTATTAAAACCATCCTGCATGTTATTTTGGAATCCCTGAACTGTCACATCCAAACTGTCATGCTGGCATAGTGGAGAGTAACATGATAAAAAGAAAAAAAAGAAAAAAGAAAAAAAAATCAAATATCAATTTGCTTCCCCACTAGTTCTGTACTTTCACATCTATGTTTTCCATCACAAAATAACCACAAAAGTATTTTCAGCAAATATTCATCCGTTAATATTTTTCTATCGTCAGCAATTTTTATGTTCTGTCCAGTTTAAGACCGACAAATATATTTATTCAACAGGCTTATGTTTTAATTCAAAACGATCATTTGAAGAAGAAAAAAAAATGAGACTGAGAAGGTAAAGCATGAAAAGCACGTTTCAAACATGCATAAAAAGTAGTTTCATTGGAAAAAAAATTAAAAAAAGAGAAAATTATGAGCATCAACACTAAATTCATGTCCATCTTGATTATTAGTAACTTCCTTCTCATAAGGCAGCACCCAAATCACTTGGACTCAAGTGAATGAATCCTGCGTTTAATGACCTGCTATATAAGAATCTAATAGGAATGAACTGATCTCATAAAATAATGGTTGTATTTAACTCTCTTCCCTTCCCTTCTCTTCTGCCCTATCGCCACCCTCCTCTGCTAGATCCCATGCAAGTTGGAACCTTGCAATGCCAACAAGGTTTAACCTGATTCCAGGCCTGTGGGCACTCGATTCTTCTTATAATAACAATGCATCATGTTTGGGTTTTGAATTACGGCTGTTTTATATCGAAGGATACCAGGATAGTTTGTTGCACAAAAAGGTCTTGTCCTCGAGGGGCTTTGGGCAGTTCACTGAACAGGGAAAAAAATACCTGGTACAACTATGACACCCTTGATCTTTCCTCTAAAACGAAAGAGGAGAGGCTACTTTCTGCCGAGAGCCCCTCAAGGCAGATGTTGGTATGTAGAGTGGATATGACATGTATAGACATCCTCACATCACAAGGCTGCAGTATGTGATTCCTGCATGAAAACTTCAAAGAAATGGTGTTCCTGGAGATTAGGCTGCTTTCCCAATTTATATACGTTCCTAGCATTTTCCCCATTTTCAGTGTTTCTTCACAGATCCTAAGTTTGACTCTGGAGGCATAAGCACACTGCTAATAATAAATATTTCTGGCATTTAGGTTTTACGAGTAGCATCTGTAATTATATTACTCTCACTGTAAATAACACAAGCACTGATGCTTTTATGATGGAAATGAATTCAGAAGTCTGAATATTTATGAATTAGTATCTTCCCTCTAAGAGAATATGACAGCATTGAAAACATGCAATTACCAGAAATACCTATAGTGATTAAAATGGTAATTAACGACAGCCACTCATATTTGCATAAAATAAAGGAAATTACAGATAAAACCATACATATATGTTTTAAATTTTAGGTGGTATTTCATGCATTTTTCTCTTTGAAGGAAGAAACTGCTTGCATACTGCTAGTCTGTTTGCAGACAACAGGTGCTACAAAGTACCTACAACAGGGGAAGCAGTAACATAGGGGCACCCAGGTATTGTCACAGGGAGAGAAAAACCTCTGAGAGAGCATTAAAGTCACAAGCATAAATTTATTCTAGGCATAAAGTTGTTTTGCCCTCTTCAAAGGAACACTGTGAGGTTTATGGCCTAATTCTACTGTCACTAGCATCTGGAGGCAAAACTACTGCCTTGCTGCATACTGAAGCAGTACGTTAATTTATAAGGAAAATGACATGTTTTCATTTTAACTAATTGTTTTGAGTGACTTATAGCATCCTTAAAACAGTGATACATATAACATGCATCTAGACATCTGTTGCAAGCAGCCTGTCTTTGCTTTAAATATTCAGTCGTATGACCAAAAAAAGTCTTTTCTAAAAGGATGGAGACTTATTTCTAAATCAGAGTAACTCAATAAGCTAAAATAATTATCAAATACTCTTCCCTGAATGAACTATGACAAACCATTATGTTTTTTAACTCAGATGTTCAAAAAATTAATTGGCTGAACTGTTTTTGCTCACGTTTTAAATATAATGGCTCTCAGGCTGATAGGAAGGCCTAAAATTTTTTTCATCCTGACACCAAAAGTTTCAAAAAGGTGTGAGACTGAAGCTAGCTCAATGAAAATACCTATGCAGGTTTCATTATAGATTTCCTTATAGCAAAGGAGGCTCCAGTTTTTCCTGAAGTAATCTGGGCTGCTCTGTTTAATTTAGTTCCTCCAGAGCTGTGAGGTGAAAGAGAGGTGTTGACTTATACATCATTTGGTGTGGAATTGTAAAATATAGAAAATATTGAATACCTTGGCTTCAACTTGCAATTCTCTTTCAGTCTCTCCAGTCTCTTCCACCTGAAGGGCTGGTGAACAGTGCCACACATGGCTTTTAGGAAGTCATTGCAAAGTTTACAAAGAAAGTTAACACTAGTTAGGCTGGTTGGTAATTTTTGATGAACTTTCATTGGAGATAATCAAAAATTAGATCTGCATTCTACAGAAACACTTTCCTATGCAGCAATTAATTTAGATTCAGTACAAAATAAGGAGTTTTTCTCGGGCTCTTAAATAACACATGGATATTATTCACTGTCACACCTCCTACCAAAAGCCACCCCACACTAAAGCCTGTGTCTGTTGTCTAGGGTCCTAGCTAGAGATGATTGAGGCTAAAAGACTTAAATACATTACAAAATCTCAGTCACTTTTTGAGAAAATAAAGAATTTTAGTCCCTTTTGAACTATGCCAGTTATTGTAATATCTCATTGCTTCAAAGATCTTAGTGAATAAGTAAACACGTTTCAGATTGGCAAAAATTCTTGGGCAACATGAGGCCGAGTTTTGGGCAACTGACACAGCAGGAATTTTTCTCCCAAAAGAAGATCTGCAACCCTGAATAAAATACCTAGTCTCTGTCCACATCAGTGGAAAAATTATAAACACCACACACAATTTTACAGAATCACAGAACAGTTGAGGTCGGAAGGGGCCTCTAGAGATCTAGCCCAACTCCCTGCTCCAGCAGGGACACCTAGAGCACAGGGCAGCATCCAGGCAGGTTTTGAAGACCTCCAGGGAAGGAGACTCCACAGCCCTTATGGGCAGCCTGTGCCAGGGCTGTGTCGCCTTCCTCACATGGAGGTGGAGCTTCCTGCGTCTCACCTTGCACCCATTACCCTTTGTCCCGTCACTGGCCAACACCGAGAAGAGTTTGGGCCCATTCCCCCTACATTCTCCCCTCAGGTACTTATACACATTGATCAGATCCCTCTCAGTCTTCTCCAGACTAAACAGGCCCAGCTAGCTTAGTCTTTCCTCATATGACAAATGCTCTGGTCCCTTAATCATCTTTGTGGCTCTCCGCTGGACCCTCTCTAGAAGCTCAATGTCCTTCTTGTACTGGGGAGCCCAGAACTGCACACAATACTCCAGGTGCAGCCTCACCAGGGCGGAGCAGAGGGGCAGAATCCCCTCCTTCAACCTGCTGGCAACGTTCCTCCTGATGCAGGACAGGATATAAATTGGCCTTCTTGGCTACAAGGGCACATTGCTGCCTTACGGTTAACTTGTTGTCAACCAGGACTCCCAAATCTCTCTCTGTGAAGCTGCTTTCCAGCAAGTCAATCCCTAATCTGTACTGGTGTCTGGGGTTCTTCCTCAGCAGCAGGACTCTGCACTTGTCCTTGTTGAGCCTCATTAAGTTCCTCTCTGCCCAATTCTCCAACCTGTCTAGGTCCCTCTGAATGGCAGCACAGCCCTCAGGAGTGTCGGCCACTCCCTCCAGTTTTGTATCATCCATAAACTTGCTGAGGATGCGCTCTGTCCCCTCATCCAAGTCACTGATGAACAATGAAGAAAAGATCAGTAATCACAAGTAAGGAAAACTGATGTCAAGGCTGAGCCTAAAATCCTAGACAACTGCTTTATCTGCCAAGCACGTTAGATTCAGGATGGGTCTCCAGATTTACTGTTTTTCTCCCCTTTTCTACTTAAGCCAGTGCCCAAACCAGAGAGCTTATGAGAGGCTAAATGCAATGACAGCAACAGCCTCTGGTGCCCAACTTGGTGCAGAGCACACCACAGATGAAGCCAACCTGGATAAAGCAGCATCCTTCCTTATTCAAACTCTAATGAATAAATCCAAGACATCAATAGAAACATGAATCAATACACTTTCCACTTGCCATTCTGGCTTTAAGCAAACTTTAAACACACCTTCCTTAAGATATGATGCATAATAAAGTCAAGTACCTTAAATGTAACGCCCCATAACGTCAGCCACCTGCATAACTCCCAGCTGAGTGCAGCCTGTCAAATAGGTCAGATGGCATGTGATACACTAAGTGCACAGGCAAAAATAGCTCAAACTTCTATTAAAAATGCACAAGAAAAAAAAATCAGTGACTTATGTCCTTCTGTGTCTATATGCAGCTACTACTATAGTAATTGAAATCCATAATTTCGCAGAGCTTTGCTGCCTTTATCCAGCAACTTTTTCTCTGCCCCAAAGAACACAATCAAATAAGCTGGTTAGCAAAATGATATAAATGTCATTTAATAAACCAAATCAGGAAACTGACCTAAATTAAGAGTTCAAAAAGCTTAGCTTAAGATTTCATTTCAGATAAAAGTACTTAAAATAATTTTTGGATAAAATTAATATTGATAAGGGAAATTACTATCTAAAAATTTGTTCTTGCTGCATTCCTCCTTTTTCAAGCAACTAGTATTAAATCGCAGGTGTATAATAAATTTTCCATAAGTAAGTTAAAAAGTTATGAGGTATTTTCAGATAATTTTAACAGAAGCCATTTTGGGGATTATGCTACAAGGAATTCATTAAGCATCTGAAATTCTGTGATAGTCAATCTCTCAAATACCTAGGTAATTCACTTTAGTATGGACTTTTGTTTATATAAAAATGTAATCTGCTTTCTCTTGGAAGGCATTTTTCTTTATAAGGTGTGATAAAATGAACATTATATTTCATTTTTGCTAGCTTTTCAATATGATTGATGCAGACTTTTAATGCATAATTTTACAACATGTATTCACATTCAAATAGATAGTCTTGTTAAGAAAGAGCAGCGCCAAAAACACAACAGTGAAGATCTGAGCGACAGATCTTGATAGTTGCTGACAAGTGGGCTGCTGGAGGTGCCCTCATCTTACGAGTATTGCATTGAAACACTGCACTGTCCAGCTACTGCAAGCTCTGATTTTTGTGCTTGGTAGTGCGCTGCAGAACTAATACCAGCCAACATCCTGCTGCAAGCTTGGTGGCCATCCTGCACCAGCATCCTGTGCTGATGTGGCAGCAGGACCTCAGAAAGCTGTAGTTAAGAGTCTGAAGAGGAAGCTCTTAAGAGTACGCTGGGATGCATACAACTGGAGTGGGTACAGCAAGGGCTACTCTGGTGATTATAGCATCGTGTCTTATGATATAATTGAAAATACACTTCTGAAACTTCTTCCAAGTTCAACTTAGTGCTCAAAATATTTAAAGTCGAAAAGCAAAATGCAATAGTATAAAAGAGTCTATATGTTTTTCAGCTGAAGTCTTCAACTGTAAAACAGTGATTTTTTTTCCAACTCTTTTATTCCTGCTCTCTAGCTTCTTATACTTCTTCCATCTCTGCCCCTCAACACTGACATATACACTTCCCATTCAAACACATTTGAACACAGCTTCTTTCTTACTGCTTTCCTTCCCTGAAAACTTACTCTTAGCAAAAAGGGTCCATCCAACCAAAGCATAGTATAATAAAAAGATCAAAGTACTTTGGCAAAATAGCATAAATCACAAAATTATGATGGTTATTAAAAACCCAACACCTCATTGCCATGACCAAAATTGTAACTATAGTGAGAAATTACATGCAATTAGCTTCTTATTGATATGCTCTGATAGGCTGCAATTTCAGGCGCCTAGATGTCATTTTCAGAACCTCCTGCCTTTTTGCAGTTCTGCAGGCATTCACCAACCATCAAGGGAACTTGCAATAAGAAGAGAAAAGGAGAGATACATATCTGTTTTACTTGGAGCGAGAAGTCGCACCAATTTTCAAAATTACAGTAATCTTTCAGTATTGTTTCCAAAAAAGTCAGAAATCTTCAGGAGATGTCTGATCTCCTCTTGTGGTACATACATCGTATTGAGTCTCCTGGTAGAAGAACACCATCCTTTAAGGAAATGCAGATCTAACACGCTGTGAGCTGATTTGGCTCTTGTTGCTTCCCTTTAGTACAGCTCAACAGAGCAAATAGGACAGGACAGAGTCGAGCCAACACATTGAACCCAAATGTGTTGTGAGTAGGGCAATATCTACTCCTAAATCCTTTAACTGACAATATGAGAGTTGCAGTATTAAATGTCCAGCAATAACCCCCACTTTTTGTTAAGGTGATGCTACTTTTGAGAATCATTTGAATTAAGTAAATCTAATTCACTATACATTCACATTTTTCTGACCTGTGGCCAGAAATTAGAGGATATTGCCATTTGGGCTTTGACTCATCCCACTTCGACTCCGCATGGGCTATGGGACATCAAGAAATATGGATCTGGTCTCAGTCTGTTTCTAGCTAAGAAACACATGAACCAAGTAGGACTGAACAAAGATTTCCATTTGTTTCTCAAACTCCAGAGAAACTTGGGCATCTAATTGAATGGTTGTTGAAAGCCATACCTAAATAATTAAGCTGAAGTCTTTCCTTTCACATTTTGCTAGTAAAATAATGTGTTTTAGGAACAATGACAACATGGGGATAATTTCTCAATATTTTTTTCTGGTATCCATCTGCGACTATTCTCTACCAGTACGGCTTACAGAAGATCATGTTATTCCATATGATTTCCCCCAATTATTATGCTCAAACTGACTACAAGTCACACATATTATTTCGTATAAATTATAATCGTATTGTTCTAAAGGAAATTTTATGAGTCCACTAACAAACATAATACTATTCAAAAGATTCTATAGGTCACTTATTAAAACCACATGAAAGCGGTAAACCACAACCATGAGAAGATGAAGCAAGTCTTGTCTTTGCAATTCACTGTCCCAAAGGTATGATTACCTCCTGATAACCGTATCTCCCTCTTCTGCCTTATTGCTAATTAAATTAATTAATTAAGGAAGTCTTTCCCCAAGTGGACTTGATTTAATATGCTGTATATAATTAGCAGCTCTTGGAAGTGGAGATGAGTTTTTTTTTTTTTTTTTGGTGGCACAAAGAGACTTTACAAACTTTGCAGAGACAGTGAGCACTCCAGTTTGCAGCTCTATAAGTGGGATGGGCAGCCTCCTGATGAAAGGCTGTGGTTGCACACATAAGGCAGAGATTCAGCAGCCACAAAATACAGCTGTGCTTTTGTCTATAGTGAGGCCTACTAAAAAATACAGAGGTGAAAAAAAAGTGAGTTTATATTTTGGAAAGAGGAAGAATTTAGTTTAAAAAAGCAAAATGCCATGACAGAAAAGGGCTAAATCATTTTTGCTTGAAAGCTGGTAATGTTCATATTAAAAGACACTTTCTTCCCCCCTTGCAAACATATAAGGTATAGAAATATTTAAAAACACACAAATTTATTCCTTGCATGCAACTATCTCAAATTACTCCTCTAAAAATGGAAAAATGGTAGACTCTATTGAATAAAGAAAATGTATATATTCACAATTATATAAAAATTGCTTATGAAGCAGTTTTATTCACTTTTTATTTGCAAACACTAAGGAACATATTTCACTAGGAAAATATATCCACGGCTTTATTACTCACAAGGAACATATTTGAACTGATTTTCATTATGAAATCTGCGGTTCATGTTGTGTTCTTTATGTAAGTCACACTGAATTGCTTCTGCTCTTTGACTGGTTGACTTACATGTTTTAAAAACACAAAGTTGAAGGTGTGCTGATTCACTGTACAAGTCATAAGAAAATAGTATTTAATTATGTAACTTGCACACTGAATACTTAACCACAACATTTAATTTTCATACAAGATCAAGACTCATTGAAAAAGTAGTGAATTTCAAGATAATAAAACATATTACATATGTTTATAAAATAAACAGTTACAAATCATTAACTCTCTGTAAAATCCAGTAAAAATGCTACAAGTAAGTATTGAATAGTCAGGAGAAATAGACATTACAACAAAATTACAAAAAAAAAAAAAATCTGCACAACAGCCTTGCATTAGAACGTGTTCCACAGGGAATCTTTTTTGGGACCACACTCGATAACAAGTCAAACGCTGTAAAGCAATATAAGACAGCTGTTAGAATTACAGAAAGGAAAGGGGAAGCATGCTACCTATGTTCTGCGTGCCCAATAATATTTCTTCAGAAGGAGAGAAAAAAAAAAAAAAAGAAGAAGAAGAAAATAGGCAGAGAGAGAGTCAATATGATTTAGGGCAATGACATTTTTAGCGATCCTGGAATATTTGTGTGAGGTGACCTGAATAGTCTTTTGAATCTAAATGAGCGATAAAAGAAATTCTTATTAAGAGTAAATGCAATTGCTATAGGGACAATACCACAGAAACGGAGATCCGTGCAGGGATTAAACACAGGAGAATTGCTCACTGAGGTAAGCGACCTGACAAATTTTGTGAAAATAACCTTTAATATAAACGACAAGCAAGGAAATTAAAGAAATACATTTCATTACTCCTAAAGATGTACTAGATGATAGATTCATCTGCTAAGATCACAGAAAAAAATATAAATGTTATCTTGGTAAAGCATTTGAATTTCTTATTATTCATCAGCAGATGAAACTATCAATCCTTTCATCAAATAGCTTTTATTTTCTAGATACATACACACCACATATTCAGGTAGTGTATGCAGAGGGAGGCCATAGCCATGTAGCTGGTGCTGCATGTTTTTGGTTGTCCAAGATGTTGCAACAGCAGGATCGTCTCTCTGACCTCCTCTGCTGCCTGTTAACACATTCCTCAGCTTTATTCCAGCATTTCTAGTAACCAAATACTCCCGGCAGTTGCCAGTTTAAAAAACTTCAAGTGCTAGTGGATTTTTTCTTCCTTTATTTCAAACCATTTCGTCTCCCAAATGGTATTGCTCTAAAGACCAGAATGGGGAAACTTCGGTGTTGAATTGCAGGGGGATTATCCATGGAACTTTAAAAGCCTAACATTTTAGAGCAACTATCAAGATGAAAAGGTGTTTTTAATGGCATTTTCAAACAGCAATTTTATGCTTTAGATAGGCTGCTGAATGCCCAAAGATATAAAATCCGCCACTCCACAGCATAAATGTAGTGTCAGTAAGACCTGGAACTGAGGTTACCAAAAAAATGATAACAACAAAAAAGCCTCTCCTGTGTTTGGGTTGAAGCCATTCCCTTTGAAAGTTTTCAGAAAAAAATTGTAGGGAACAGCACACCTTTCTCCCTCAAAAGTGGTCATGCAGTGCAATCTGTTGGAGTGGTCAAGCTGTGAGCTTCAACGCCTGCTCCATTTCCTTCAGTGAATTGGGGTCCATAAGCAAGTAGTAGGTGGGACGGAGTAGTCAGGTGGGACGGAGAGGGAGTGATGTGTAATGGACAGTTGTGGCTGTTCCCTCCTTATCAGGAAAGGAAATTCATCTTTAAGATGAATAATCTTTTAGATTATTCTTTGCAGCTTGGTACTTGTATATTATGCTTTGGCAAATACAGTGTTTTACTTTTTCCCCTGAAGAAGCCCAGATGATTATAATTAACATGCATTGTTATGCATCTGCTGTGACTGAGAAGCCATCACTTTGGGGTTTAATTTATGATAGCCATTAAAATAACACAACAATTCACCACAATAATTAAAAGGGAAGAAAGCATGAAAAGACTAACCCCCAACATAAATTCCTAATGTTCTTTTTTCCAAGGGCTTTTCAGTGAAGATACCTTAATCACCTTAACCACCATTTTTCATACTAGGAACTTGGAGAGAAACCTGTTTTCTGCTACTAGATGTTTTTATTTAACTTTTCTTGGACTCCAGAGATCCAAGAAGGTCCTCAGCAGCTACTGAACCTGACTACTCCCATCGCAATGCCACATCCAGCCACAGTGAGTTGAGGCAATAGTCCCTTAAACCAAAGGAAAAAATAAAAACAAAATAAAAACAAAATAAAAATAAAAGCCACAAAGGTAATCTCTGTCCAGACTGAAGATCAGGATTTCAGAGTCAGTCCCGATAGACAGTCAGTAAATAGCTCAGACATACCTCAAGCCCTCAAAAACACTTCTGCCAAGGACTGAAGTAAGCGTTTTAAGGTATGTTAAATACAAAGGAGAGGAGTTGGAGAAATCAGTGTTTCAGCAATAAGACTCAGATCATTGCCCCTGAGATCAGCAGTGTGGCTCTGATGAGGATCAAGCTAATCGCAGGTTATCAGCCCCTGCTGCCTGCCCACAAATCCACATGGAGGTCTGTAGTCTCAGTGTAGTAAATGGTCAGATGCTAGCACCACTGGAATAATTTGGTAATAACAGTAATGACAGCAAGAACTAAGTTAATAAGGATCAGAAATCAGAATGCTGTCAATCAGGACTCAAAAATTCAACTAAAGGCTACCCAGGCAAGAGAGAATTAAGCTTTCTCACCCTTTTAGTGCCTCTCTGGGACTCCTTGGGAAAAGCCTCCCATCAACCATATCCATTTTAGCACCTTCTACAGATAAGAAACTCAGAAGAAAGACATGAACTGTCAGCACACCAGGGATCAAAACTGTGTATCAAATACTTAAAACATCAAGCCTTTTTTTTTCTATAATATGTGGCCTCAGGGAACTATAATATTTAGTAGCAGAACAACCAAGCATACCGACTGATCTTTCTTAGATATGCGTGTGTGTGTGTGTGTGTGTGTAGGTAGGTTTAGGGAAAAAAACACATCCATTCAATTAACAAGGAGTTAAATCGGTCATAATTCTGCATGCAGTATCCTGTACACTAATTAGGTTGGGACTCCTAGAGAGAGAACTAACATGCTGGTGTGTTTTAGCATTCCTGATCCTCCTTACGCTCAAGGGGAAGGAAAAGCAGTGAATTAACATCACATTAGCGATATTATATTTTTGCATTCCTATTTCTTTCCTCTCACTCACAGGCACTAAGAAGAACAAGGCAGTTGGTACCGAGTCGAGCTACGCAAAGGCAAAGCACCTACGTGCTGAAATCACAGAAACCGCCTTTGGGAAACCTGGCTGACTGAGGCCATAGAGAGATCTAGATGAGACCTGCTGTAGAATCATGTTTTAATTAATTAGGTGGTTGTAAAGTTAGTTAAATTTGCTTTTTTTCCTCCCAGGTGTGTCACTTCACTAACAGTATGCATATATTTAGGAATAAGAGTGCATTAGCACTGTAAGCGATACAGCAAAAAGGATTAAATGAATGATATGCTTGTTTACCTCGAGTATTACTGAAGGAGGAGTAAGGAAATAAATGGTGTGATCTTCTCTTTTGCTGATGGTGACCTTTTTAAACTAAACAACTGAAAATGAAACTAGGTAATCCGTATTCATGTTTGTGTACACAGCTACCCCTCTGGAGGAATGCTGTTTATAGTTCAATTGCAAAATCTATCCCCACAGAGAGGACAAGTATTACACCCCTAAAAGAAATAAGATAACATTTGAGGAAGCTCTTTTATGGAGGGAAAAAATACTTTTCACAGATGCCAAACATAGAGTTGAATCTCTAGTGAAGTCCATCACCAAGACGACTGAGAAAGAAAGAAAAGAAAGGCTATTCCACAAAACAGAAAGTTGTGGGGCGAGGAAAGACATAAGCAGCAGAGGGCTACAGAGCCTTTAGCAATTACTTATGCATATGTGCAGGCACTGTGCACTGTGCAGGCATATGCTTTAACCCTTGTAATAACTATTTCTTAGGGTTATCAGGCCTGTGAACTATAAACCCACCTGAAGAAGCTATTAGAATTATACATTCCTCCTCCCACCTCCATTCAAGAAGTTTTGGCATGGCCCTAGAGATTTTTATAAAGATCCAACTTGTCTCTATGACACATTGATTATTCCTCATGAATAAAATAATGATTCTGATGCTCCAGCTTTTTCAGAAAAATAGTCTTTGGAGGAACAAATAACTAAATACACCTGATGTCTTTTGTGTTCTCTCAAAAAGTTCAGCATACTTTCAAAACAAACAGAAAGGCTAATTCACTTACCTCTTGGAGACATTTGTAGCCAATCTGTCTCAGGGCTCTCACTGCATGCTCAGAGGTCAGGAATCTATATCCTAAGCCATAAAAGGAAGAAAAAAAGGTTCCATAAAAATAAAATAAATAAAACAAAATACACTTTTTTTTTTTTTTTAAATATAGCTCTTCCTTGTTTATTAATTCACTAGATAAAGCTAAGTATCTCTTTGCTATGTTACGGAAAACTATCTTCCATTTTAAGAGTCAATCTCTATGTCAAGTTAGTTCTGTCAGAATGACTGGAAGGCAACTTCAAGGTTAAAAAGATTTAAGAATTGACCTAATTTTATATCATCAGTCTAGTGAAAATGCAAAGAACTAAAATAAAGAAATACTAGGGAAATAAGTATTTGAAAAATCATCAGACAAAAATATATAACTTTTTATGCGGGATTTGCAACACTCAGAAAAGTATGATTACTGATGATAATTTATATTAAAGTTCCACATTTAAAGTGTAGGACTACAGTAGCATTCCCTGGTGATGAGCACAGAAAAATGTCTGGTCTTGCCTCTCTTCCAAGTGGGCAGATGATTTAGAAAAGCAGAGAAGTCACCACACAGCTGGAAAATTGTGAGCTCTCTATGATAGTGGAAAACAGTAAATCTTCCTTATAACAGCAAGCTTTCCATCTCTGTCATGGAGCATTATTGATTGCCGTTCGGCGCGTTGCAAGACAAAACCCTCGGTAATAACTCACCAAGGCCATTGCCCAATAAAGTCAATGGGAAGAGTCATGCTGATTTCCTATAGCGCTGGACCGAGTCCACCACGCATTGCACTGCAGAACCCACACTTTTAAGAAACAGCCAAATTATCAGCCAGCATAAATCAGCTCGACTTCACTGGAGTCGAGAAGCTGTGTTGATTTAAAGTGAGTCAGTGACATTTACGTTATGTCCTTTAAGGGGCTCTTGAGGGAATGAAATTTGGTAATAACTTCAGCCTTTTGCCTAGGGCTCCGGATGACAGCAGACACCACAATTTTTTCTTCTCAGCCCCTGCAAGAGGCACAAGCACACGAACCTGCTCTCCCAAGTTTCACCTTGCCTGGCACTTCGTTATGCCAGAGACTAGAGTCACGTTACTACAGATACACAAGGAACTGAGAATCTTCCCTCCTTGGCACACTGCCTTGGCTGGGGCACAAAATCCTTGTGTCCTGCAAGAGCTTTCTGAGCAAGCGCTCCTGCCTCAACCCTTAGAGCTGTGGAAATCAAGTATATACCTTTTTGCAGTCATCTCCGGCACTGGGGAAATTGGGAATCAACTGGACTCCAAACTTTGCAAGCTGCTGGCCTGAGTGTTTACTCAAAGCAAATGATATATCCATTCAAGCCAACTCACACCAAATAGATTAACAAAAATCTCATCTCCAAGTCACCACAACATTTTACACTAGCTTCACCTATGAATAACTGGTGCATTAAATCAGCATTTATGCAGCAAAACAAAGGTAGTTTCTGTACTTAGCTATTTGTATCATGTAAATTAAAACATTGCAGCTCATGCAGAACAACAGCTAGTGCTGTTATGTTGCAGGTCAAAACTATTTTGTAAAAACAATATATCTTAATAAAACAACCCATGTAATAATAAAAAGCCTTATATATTTTTAACTGGTAAGTCCAACCTCTGTTTCTCATGCGCAGCTTTCACCTGCCTTTGTATTCAGCCCTTGCTTTTCAATTCCCCACTCCCTTGCCATGGGAGTAATGAACTTTATTTGACCAGCTGTGTGTTTATACGACTGTCTGCTTTGCCTTTCCTGAAATAGCCAGTCTCAAGACTGGCTCTTCCTTGACTGCATGTACTCCCTGAATGCCTTAATTATCAGTGGGACAAGAAATTCTGCAGGAATTCTGCAGAGTTTTTATAATAAAGGTGTTCATGATTCAAGTTCAGAGCATTTAAGATCAGTCCAGCACATGCTATTTAACCTTCAGGAAAAATTATCTGGACACAGAGAAATATTTTCTCAGTGATCCACTTTTCATTCAACTGCAATAATGGCACAGACAAAATTTGAAATTAATTTGTTTAATAATGCTTATATCATTAGTATCATTGTGTAGGACAAGGCTCTTCCAATTCTGCATGGAGCTATCATTTAAAGATAAAAGCTATTTAAAATAATTTAAGTGTAGTGCCAGAGAGGAAAAACAGGCTGAGGCTGAATATTAATTATACACACTTGACTTCCTATTGTCAGATGGATGCAATTCGCTATTGCTTCTTTACTGCACCAAATACACACGCCTCATACCCTCTTAGAAGAAAAAAGAAACGGAAAGAGTCATCCTCCCTCTCTGTACCTCTCCTCCTCAGTTCCTGGATATAATCACCATGCTAAATTCAGATGAGCACTGGATTTTTCTAAATTAATTATATAATCTGATACACTGCATACACTTGTTTTAAACCACTATAATAACCAATGAAATACAGCAGCTTACTTATAAGAAAACATAGCAATTTGTGGAGAGATTTGACATTTCCTAAAACTCTTTGGCACAGCTTATATTTCCACATGTATATGAGGAGAGAGACATTGAGCAAGACAAAGGAACAGCAAGCAAGAGTGCATGCACAAGAGAAAAAACAACAACAACAAAAAAGCAACCATGTGCCTATTGGCATCAACTTCTGCCTCTACTTGCTTTCTTATTGGTCTTCCTGGATTCTTCCTCAGCTTCCTACATATCTGATATGTTACACAACTAAGTTATTGATATAATGGATTTCCCATCACAGAACATGCAACAGCAAGAATAGGCCTAAATTGAACATTAAAGAGTCAAAAGAATAAGGCACCTTCTAATGGTATGTTCCAATGCCAGTTCAAGTAAAGTCCAGGTGGGCAGATGTTACCATTTGAGAGCTTCTCGATTCTCCTGCTACATGAACTTGAGATCTCTGTCCAAAACTCCAGTTCAGACAGAAGTGCCTGAGCCACAGGTGAAGTTTTGCATTACCAAAGAATGGAGAGAAAGTCTCTTCTTGAGGAGAAGTCCGGGGAGCATCCTTCCCAGCAGCTGCTGAGGGTCAGGTTTTGATCGAGCGTGGAAGCAACCACTAGAGAAACCACTCAAGGCCGTGGTTTCAGCGCAGTGCTCCTAAGCCTTCTCCAAAATCTAGCAGAGCAGATCCATAACTGGCCACCATTTCAGAGGAGCAACCAGTCTGAAAGTAAACCGTGTCGTTTGAAATCCCATTTTGACAGGAGCATCCCTCCAATTTGGGAGGTATGTGGTAATAAAGTTCCCAAGTGGCATATGTCACCTCTGGTGCATGTTACATTTTGCATTTCATAGAAATATCTTATGAATCTAGCAAGTAATTGAAGATTAAGTGGGAGAACTGTATTTATGAAATCCCTGAAATGGATGCTTGCCTGTTCTATGTTACAAAGTGCTCTGCCATTCCAAGTACAGCAGAGAGAAATGCCAAAGGCCATAAGGTAACATTAGCAGTTACCGAACTCTGAATGTGTATTATTTATTTATTTATTTAAATCTTTTCTGACTTTATCTAGTGTGTGCTATCTCAAGTGTCTCCTGAAACAAAGATATTTATCATATTGATTACTCAAAATTATCAACAAGAGTATTCAATCTGATACACAGGTGGGATATATACAAAATTATGCACAAGTATTTTTCTTTCCTTTTTTCCTTTATTACATAACTACTTTTGAAAAGTTTATATCTAACTATGAAAAAGATCATGTTTTCCAAATCTGTTATATTAGCTTTTATTTGTTGCCGTTAAAGTTATAACATAACCATGTGTCATTTTACTTTAGGAAAAATAAACTATTAAGAATTAGACTATTTCATGCTCATGAATGTCTGAGCAGATGGTATGAATTGCAATAGATTAGTACTGAATGAAAAATAGTAGCACCACCTATTGGCAAAATACATAAACTGATCCATCAAATTTCATACTATCATTCATATTATTACTGGATTTTAAGGTTGCAAGCTATTATTTTCAGCTTTATTTTAGCTGTTCAAAATTAACATATCTATTAACATTACCTTTTGATTTTCTTTTTTGAGTACATTTGAAATAGAAGAAGGCCGAAGTTATGCATTTGGAAAACCATCCGCATGTAATCTAGAAATTCTTAAGGCCAGGATGAAATCTTTTTGGAATGCATTCAAAAGATCTGGAACCTAACTTATGGATTTTTCATATTGACCCAAGCCCTGATCTATGAATTTCATGCCTTGAACTCCCCCAGCATAAATCAAGGGGACTTACAGGATTAAGTGACCCACATCTAGAGGCAAAAATTAGTGTGGATGGGAAGTACTCTAGCATTGGAGTGGAAAAGATAACTTTTCAAATATTTATGCATATCAAAAGCTGTATATATGTGACTCATGGACTGCCTTTACCTCATCATTATCTTGATTCTGCTTGATACTAAGAAAAAAAATTCACTGCAGGAAAGAGATGAAGTAGGAAACAGCAAAGCTTTGTCTTAGCTGAATATAAGAGGTCAGGAGTTAGGTGCACAACTTTTTTTTTAGCTGCCATTTCACTATGCTGTAAAAGTTAATTTGTGGGTTTTTTGTTATTGTTTTTCTTTTTTCAGCATGCATCTGTTTTATTTTGGCTTGTGGGTTAGGTTGCTCAGAAAAAACGTAAGTTAATTTTAACTTTATGAGGCATTCCTTCTGAATTCTTTTCTATTTCTGTGGAACTGAGTCTTATGAAGTTGGTATTGCATTTCTTTTTGCAAATTGATATAATTAATTGATATAATTTGATTTTACTTGTTAAATATCAATAGTGTTTATCAGAAAAATTGGTTCACCCATCTATTTCTATTGACACTGCTATTTTCTTAAGTATCCCTTTTTTTTTTTTTTTCCCCTCTCTAGTGCTCATGTTGATTGCCTCATTACTTCTTCAAAGAAAAAAAAAGATGCTACTCATGATGGGCCAGAATCTTCTGGCAAAATAGTTGTTCTGTGTGCTGAATCTGAATATTAATCTTCACTTCTACTTTTCTAGTTGTTTCACAATTTTCACCTTCAACAATTAAATTATTTGCAAAACTTCTATTTTCAGAAGAGCAAACCCTTTTTGTGCTGAGGCATTTTCATTTTGTTTCAAAGGAATTGGGTGCTTCTGGAATAAACTAGTAGCCCTGGTGATTGCAATCAATTGCCAGCAGGATGCATTTGATACACAAAATCATGCAAAATTCTGCACCATGACCAGGGCTTCATGGGGAACAATCCCTGACCAGCAAAAGGACGTTTTTTTTTCCCATGCTCACAATGCCCTGCAAAGCCAAATTTGTACTTTCATGGCCACATTTTGATGCAAAGTGGTTATATTAGTCTTTGCCTGTGATGAGTTTGCTAGAAGCAATGCCAGCAAGAAATAACGAATATACTGGTCCCATTTGTGAAGCCACTTGTCTAACCTGAACTAGAGAAAAAAACAGCAATTAAGGTTGCATCTAGCAACCTTTTATGTCAAAGATCTATGTTAAAGTTTTTTTTAGAAATATACATTTCCTAGTAGTACTTTCTATTTGAAAGGGTTTTTATTCCATAGAAGGGACAATTCAGTTATCTACAAGAATGAGTTGGCCTGGCCAAAGTAATTTATGTAGACTTTCTCAGCTTCATTAAACTGTTTCAGCAATGCAAAGAGAGACACAGCTGCAGCTGTAGACTTGTAAATACATGCCTAGCAAAACAGTCCTACTCCAGCTAATGAATCTTGGTGAAACTGACACTTCTACCCTAGTTAGAGCTCAGAGAGCACTGCTTTTGTTGGATAAAATGAAAACCAGCCAAACAAATTGACAATGTTGCATCGCTTTCTCATGGCCCCTGAAGACATGTCATGTACGATATACATCATCTTGGATAGAGCTAGAGCATTGTGTTGCTCTGTCATATTACACGTGCTTGGTGGTATTTCACCACAGTTACCTCCATGCAATGTGAAAACAGCACACAGGAAATTTGGAGCTTTTACAGGGTCAGGTGTAACCCCAACATACGGTGGCAGAGGGTTGCAGAGCTACGGGGCTGCCACCAGGGTTTGGGACAGAGGAGTCCTCCTCCCTTCTGACCAAGGGAAGAAGGGATGTGATGAGAGTTCTGTTGGTCTTCTCTTGCCAGGAGGCCCAACTCTCCTAGAAGCCACTGCAAAGTGGGGTGATGATGGGTTACAGCAGGGCATGCAAAATAGAGACGCACAAATGTCTTGCCCCAACTCACCAAAACGACTTGGTGCAAGAACCAAGAAGAGACTCAAGCAATCTTGACTCCTAATCATTTGTTTTAATCACTAACCACAATATTTCATGTGCATACAATTATTATACTTAATTTTGTAGCTCCTGAATGCTTGCTGTCTCTGAAATATATTGCAGCCTTAATTCCCACAGCAATTACGTCAGTTTTAAATGTGTCACAACTGCCGTCATTGGAATTGCTCTTAACTTGCCCTTTTGCAACTAGAAAGAAAAACTGAGATTTATACCTCTTATAGGGAGCTATATATTTTTGGTACTACACATTTATTTAATTTCTGATGAACAAAAGAAAGTAATATTTTGAATCCAGAAGAATTATGCCAGGAGAGAAATGTTTCATCAGAAAAGAGGGAATTTATCATTACACAATACATCATACAGAACTTTTTTTTGTGTGTGTATTTTTTTTATATTGTGTGACTTGCCAGAATATCATTATAGGCAATATATTCCAAGATGTTAAAGTATTTAGATACCAATAGTTTACACCCCTGTTCTCCTAACTGATTTTTGAAAGCAAGAGGAAACTTCCTCTCACCAAAAAAAATGAGATCAGGCCCTTTCTAAGGGCTAGAGGAAGAAGCTCTTGACTCATGAATTTTAGGATCTATATAGATTTCATATTTAGTGATAACTAGAGAGATAAATTGCCGTAATCGTCTCACCTTTATCATCCTGTTGTTTCACTTGGCAGCTAAAAGAACTGGGTTGATCATCCTTTTCCAGTAATGGTGGCAGTGATTTTTGCAAACTTTTTTTCACAATTCTTTCAGCTTTGAGGCTACACAATTTTCTTTATCTGCATGCTACCACTCACATACATGTTTCCCATTAATTTGTTATAAGTAATAGCTACTTCCAAAACTATTTCTAAGTAAACACAAACTAGGAGCAACAAAACATTAATCATGCACACAAAGAACTAACTAAATATATTTTTATATAAAAACTATATAT